>QLOT01021103.1:0-12336 GCA_003313875.1 Russula aff. compacta | reverse complement strand
GCCCAACCTCCGCGTCCTTCACCGTCACGGCGACAAGAGGAGGGGCATCTACGTTTGCGTTGCGAATTATCCCATTATACCCGAGCAGTCGCGTAAGCGCTTCTCTCTCACATTAGCCGCCATCTCTCACCCGAGCGCGATATTCGCTGCTGCTTTCTGACAACGACCCCGTTATCCATCTGTCTTCCTCCGTGGTCGTCAGTTGTCGTAATACCGAAATCCGCCGTGCTGTCCGCCCGTTCATGTGCATTAGCTGACTATATCCCTCACGCGCCCTATGGTCACGATGCCACGCTTACCCTCGCCTTGGCTTTATATTCCGAACAGTGCGTTCGACAACTGATTGTGCCTTGTGCTCCGCGTATCTCACCCCCTATCAATGCTTTACCCAGGTTACTAGCATCACGTTCTCGATGGGCCGGGTACCTGCAGTCCCTTCCCAGCCAACAAAATTGGGATGGAATTGCACTTTTCTGGGGCGCCGCCTTGCGTGATCCTCTGTCGCCTCATGACACTAACGATGATGGGCGCCGAACCGAGGATGGTGGTCTAGACCCTGATAGCGACGCCGTTGAGGCAAGACAGTGGCTGCGTGGTACGGAGGCCGAGATACATTTACTCCTTCCAGACCCGCCCGGGACGCCGTTTCTCGTATGTCCTTTTGCTGCTCCCGTGCATCACAAGTCCCCAGTCGAGGATGACTCACATTTCTTCCTCCCCCCCTGTTGCGACATTGTATGATAGAGTGATATTTCGCGCTTCTACTTTTCCGTAGCGGCGCCCCGTCTTGAGCGTGCTTGGTTATCCCCATCAGAGAGAGGATTTCAGCATGCCTATGCGCTCGTCAGTTCTCGTGCATTCATGGTTGACGCGTATCACGGCCTGGCCATGGTGCCAATAGCGGATGCGTGAGTGATGACAAGCGTGTGCGCTAATCACGATTTATGAATGTATTTTTTGACAGCTTCAATCATTCGCAAGAAAACAGCGTTCACTTGGAGGTTCGTGTCTGCGCGGCTGCTAGAACTCGTCACCGCCGCCACTGTCAAGGAATACATCGCTTACCGTCCCAAAAATGTAGAGTGAATACGACGTGTGTACGTCCTGCGGCACTCTTGCAGAGTGCCTTCATGATGCCGAAGCTCGTGAGGGCATATCTGCGCTGGCGCCTGGTGTAGATACGGCAGATTCCGAGAACACCTGCGAGATGGTGGTGAATGCCGTCGTTGCTCCGGGCGAGGAGGTTTTCAACACGTATGGGGCAAAGCTCACCAATGCGGAGTTACTTGTGCGCTACGGATTCATGCTCGATGCCAATGACAATGATATCCTCACTTGGACAACTGATGAAATTTGGGATGCGGCAGGTGCCGCCCTGGCTGAGCTTCGACCGCGCCGTTGGGACGACGACGCCAGTTATGGTGTCTGCATGGAGATCCTGCGCGATTGGCAGTATGACGCGGGGTGGGCGGACTCAGAGCTAGTAATTGATGCCGAACCAGATGAGAACAGAAACCCACTATACATGACTGCTGATGGGGCCCTCTCGCACAAATTATGGCTTGCGATCGCGCTCGCAGCTTTGCGATGGCAGGACGCGACGATAGAGGTCGCACAGCTTCGTCAGTTCACGGCACGCTTGGCACGAGTGCAGACCCAGATGGAGCAAGGGCAGACGAAGGTCCAAAACGAGGGGTGTGACAAAGATGACGATGCATACGAGGTGCGTGCAGCTGATGTGATGTTGCTTGCTCATTGCAAAGGCTGACATTGAAAATGGGGGGAAAAAAAAATTAAAATTATGTATGCAACTCTTCTCTACGCCAACCGTGCTGCTGAATGGCCGTCTGACTCCGTTCGTTCGGGTCTAAAACGCGGTGTGCGCCTGCCTCCGGTGACGCGGAATCTGCAGGCGTTGGACAGGCTGATTCGCACGATCGGGAAATTGTGCGCGCGAAGACTGGATCGGATTTCCCGTCTAAACGTACAACAACAGGGCGATCACGGTCTTGGCCTGCATAGTGCCGTGGTGGGCAAGTACATTGATGTGAGTATTCTTTTGTTTGCCTGAAATGGACGTAGCGATGAGGGTTCGGTGTCAATGTACTGGTTTGTCTGTTATGCTTCGATAACAGAAAGCATAATGACTCGGCTCTGGCGGCAACTGCATGACACACGTGTAATTCCTCTGGTAGGGAGGGAGGGGGTCGACTGTTTCTCATTGTTCTGATCCATATTTGGCAGGACCTCGATACGGCCCAACAAAAGACGCAGCTGGCGGTTACGTTAGCACTGGGAGAGATATCCATAGTTGAAAGCTGTGTCGCCGGATGGGACGAATTGACGGCAATTGTGCATATCAGGCAGAATAGGCACTAATGAGCCAGCGCAATTGCAAGTGGCTGGCCTCTCCTCTCGACCTTTACCTATATAGGGAAGGTCCCTGGTATTTTATTTGACGGGCCGTGGACAGGTGGACTGGTGGACCCAGAAGGTTCAGAGAAGAAGCAAACGAGGGTGGTGATGATGCGGCGGGAAAGGGACGTGTTCCGCTGCCGAGAACACTAGGGTGGATTGGACTATTGCGACCAGAAGGAGGAATTAGGCGTGAGCTAGTACTAATTTTGCAATGATAGCGGTAAGATGCATGAATCATGAGCGCGGGTTGGGAGCTGCAGAAATCCTCGGAGTTGAGGAGACAGAAGAAGTGGGAGAGGCGTGAGAGTATTGGACGACGGATCTCGATATAGGTCTTCAGCCCAAAGGAGGTTAGAAGGGACGAGGTCAATCTCGATGGCGAGCCTGGATCTCAGATTTATTATTTGGGGGACCGGGACCCTCGACACCAGTTCTAATTGGCATTTTTCAGAGTTATCACTTCTCTTTTCATATCTTTTATAATATAAGGTCAACTCCTCCCACCCGGCGTCGTGCATCTCGCCTCGTCTGCACTCCTCCCCTACTTCCCTTAAATCTCCCTCTCTCTCCCCTTCTCCTCCATCGTCATCCATCTCTCCCATATTCTTTTCTCCCAATGGATACTCAGTGGTGCTTGACCTGCAACCGTCACTTGGTAAGCATCCCCTCCCCCCTAACTTGCCTCCGCGTTCCGCGCTGACCCCACCACCCATCCTTCAGGAGACCTCCGATGGAGTCTACTGCTCTTCAGAGTGCTACAATGAAGACAATCCATCTACGACCCAGTCCTCCGTCTCCATCCTGGACTATCATGATTCCTCCTTCATCCCACAGTCGGTTCCCCCATTAGGTCTATGGCCTGCCAGCAATCATGAGGGTATTTTAGCTTGGGCGAGAAATGTACCGCCTGGCTTACCCTCGGAAGAACGCACACCTTCTCCTCGACGGCGACCCGCCTCCAGACCCATTCTCCTTAGCACGGGCATGGCTACCCGGCCACTCGCTCCCGCGCTTTCTGTTGCATCATCGCCTGTCCTCGCCCAGCCCTCACACCCCATTCAGACTCCGCGATCCTCCGAGCGTCCTCACCCCTCCCTTTATCAATCAGCTGGCGGATTCAGCACTACCACGACGTCCCTTGCGACGGATTCTATCGCCACACCCATCTCTGGCGAAGACGAACATGTCACCTCACCGGCCGAGGTACCCCGTCCTGTCCAATCCTCGATGATTGGTGCCCTTGCGAAACACGTCCGTACTTGGGTCGGAAACTCCTCTTCACGGCAGGCACCACCACCGAAGCGATCCCGTCAGGATCCCGCGGTCGCTGGTGTCGATTCCACTCACTTTTCTTTCTCTCGCCTGCGCGGGACGTCGTCCCTCTATGTGGACGATGAAGATGTTCTTCCTTCAAAGGATCTTACGTCACCGGGTGACGATTTATTGGTTGGCTGGTTGGGACGCTCGAAACAGCCGACCAAACCACTTTCCGATTTCGCACTCCACGACCACCCTGCCTTCAGCGCACGGGGTCGCAAGGCTACCCGAGCTGTTGCTATCTGCTAGCCACTCCGAATCCCATCTTCTCCTCACTATAGACGTTTTTTTTCCTTCTCTGCATCGTGTCACTGGCAATTGTCATGAAAACTTCCTCTTGTTCTCGGATTCCGCGCCCACCTCTCCGCAATTCTATGGATGGCCTCCCCTTTGCGGAAGAACATGAAAAAGGATCAATTTTCAATCTTTGACACCCTCACCCGTTCACTGTCACCTTCCCACTTCAAAATGCGTGCACCTCGTGGTGTCTTGTCTTGCTCGGCTTTCGTCATTCATTCGCATAACACTATGATCTTCCCGCATCAGGTTTACTTCGCATCCTTCCCCAACCCATATCAGAGTATATACATAGCATCTCTCCTCTCGTTTCTTGATCTAACCATCATCACTCTCTCACTACCAATGCCCCTAGTTTCCAGTCCCCACCCTCTCCACCCCTCACGCATGTGTGTACGACTACGTTATTTGTACTAAGCTATAGCGCACATCAGCGAGCACCATTATAGAGCTTCTGATTTTTCTTTTGCTTTGTTCCGCCGTGATTGATGAATGTGCGTGGCTGAGCATAAAGTGCGTGCAACATGCATTTGTTGGCAACCCGTGGGAAAGACCCCACTTGTTTACCGAGGCAAGCGGGTGAAGGACTTGAACGTTGCCATTCAACGTTGCCTCAACCCTCGAAGAACAAGCGTGCTCGCCTAAACTCTTGGCAGAGGAATCGTGCAAATACGGGTAGGGCAAGAGCGCTGATAAGCCTATTGGTTCTTTCTACCCTCCCTTGTTGCTCCCCCCCTTCCTTGCACCCCCACCCCCTTCAGTTCTATTTTTTCCCATGCCCGACTCCCCGGCGTGCGGCACCTGCCCAAATTGGTCGGCGAGTGCAATCGCCCCACCCAACTTTTCGTTCTCAGGACACACTGTTTGTAATTGGCTGTTTGGCTGTAAACACAATCAATCGATTCCGCCTTGCCCTGCCCTGTGGTGTGTGTGTTGTACAGCGCACAGTATCGCCTTACAGTATACCCTTCCTTTTACTCCCCCCCCTCCCAGCTTGGGTACATCGTCGCCACTTGTTCGTTTTTTTTGTTCTCGTTCCATCCATCGCCCGTCGTCCACTGCCAGTAATCGGTGATTGTGCTGTCTCCACCACTCACTGCCATGACCACCACCATGGACTTGGGGCTTCGCGCGCGCGGCTTCCTTTGGTGGCGGCCTGATGATCGCCCCCTTGCGCCCTTGTTTGCTTGCCCCGCCCCCCCCGTGCGCAGCAGAAGCACCGTAGTAGTAAAAAAACAACAAAAACGTTCAATTTTTTTAACAAGTCCATGATGATCAAATGCATAGAAGCTTGATGTTGTCTGTTGTACGCGATAACGACAGAATGATATGATGATTGTTATCCCCCCTCTTCCAAAACAAAGTCCAGCGGGGATGGATGCCCCTTGCCCTTCTCCCATTTCCCCCCCTGCCCCGCCCCATCCCACCACGTCCCGTTCCGCGCCCCACCCTCATTTCCCTCGTCCTCACCCCCCTCTGTACGTACTACTACCACCACCATCATCATCGTCATCATCCATTCATCCCCCACTTACTCCTTTTGTACCTGTTGCGTGAGTTTGTTAAGCCATTCATATTCATAACTCTTCTTTTTTTTCCCAGACGCTGTGCCCGAAGCCGCACTTGTATGAAAAAATCACTCACGCCGCCGCCGCCGCTGCTCCACACGACTCGGTGCCACCCTGGTTGCCTGCCTTGCTCCCACCTCTTACACCCCTGACTTCGTTGCCCTCTCCTCCTCCACGCTCCACGTTCCCACACTCGTGTTTACCATTTTCGTGAGCGGGACACCGGCACAGCGCGTCTAATCTAATCCAGAGCTTCGGGCGCCGAGGAGGTGGAGTGTACTTGGGTTGCAGGGTTCAATCAACCGTGAAAATCTTTTGGTGTTTGGTGTTACTCATGATGGTACCGTGCGACGACGTTACTGTACTAGCAGTGGCCCACACGCCCCCCGCCACCAGAACCGAATACCCATAGCTTGGACTCTTGGGAAATCTTGTAAAATGAAAATGCCAGAACGGTGTAAAATAGCCTGTTCGGAAAACCAGTACAACTCTTAGCTTCGTCCTGTGTCATGTCAACCCTAATACACTTTTTTTTTTCGTGGAGCACTGCTAGTTGTGGCAAGTTTAGGTCACAGCCCTCTGGGCCAGGCCAGCGACTTGGCCATGTTGACGTCTCTATAAAAAGTGCGAGTCGCTGGAACAGGCAGTTCGCGACGGAATGTTACGGCGCATTCCAGGGGCTGGAGAGCTCTGGCCTGTTCTTCCCAGATGCGCACTATCTCCCTCTCCAACTCCCCCCACCCCTCGTCCCTAAACGTAACGTTCCCGTAGACTTCGGTCGGGAGAACCGACCTTGAGAATTATATTCAAATTTGTTTTATTTATTGTTGATGCGTCGATATCTTTGGCCTTGTGAGATGCGATTGCACATGGGCAACACGCACGCCACCGCACTTACAAAGAGAACAACACTGCAATAATCAAGTCGTTGCTAACCGACAGCTTCCCTTCATGGGCCTCCCGGCGAAAACGGTGCCGTGACTGCGCTTCGCGTGGGAGCCCCCAGCGATCCAGCCTGCTGAGCTGAGCCCGGAGGGAAAATCCGACAGGGCCGGTTGCTACCACTGTTGTCCACACCACCAAAGATTTGCTGCTGCTTATCATTCGTCATTCGAGTTCATTCAATGCAAATGCAAATGCAAAACTCCGAGAACTGAAAAATTCGCGCTAATCTTTTTTTATTTTTTTACGAATTGGCGGTCGTTAGACGGGGTTTGGCGTACGATAGAGAGGGATGTTGAGGGAGAGAGGTAGAGTTTTGAGTGGGTCAAGGGCGAGGGGGGAGACGTCGAAACTGAAACTACTTTACCCACCCACAAGTCACTGGTTGCCTGTGGAGCGCTCAAAACTGTGTGCGCCAGAAAGTCGGCGTGATGGCATTATACGCAGAAATGGGATGGGCCACCTGAGTTTTTTTTTTTTTGGGCAACTCTGAAAGAAGGAGGGGGAGGGGGGAAAAACAGTTTTTGCGAGAGGGCCCGCCTGCCCCACCGCCCTCCGCCCCTCCGTTCAATTCTGACAACTCTCAACTCTCCCTTGAGCGCGGATGTACTAGCGCGTGGAGCCGGGACTTAGTGCCGCAAGATCCGAATGGATGCGGTGGAAGGGAAAGGACAGCGAGCGCGTGGGCGCTTTACCATTGAAGGAAAGGTAGGGGAGAAGGGCTGTGGGCGGACCCCCGCCCACCGCAGCACGGGGCCACAGGACGGGCGGGACGCGTGCTGAGTAAGATGAGAGAAAGAGAGGGGGGGACCGGGAGTCGGGGTTGAGTTGAAGACTCAGATAGGCGCGGGGCCGTCATCACAACACGTTCTACGTCCTTCGCGATAAGACCCGTCCTGGCGAAGCCGCCCTTCTTTGGTCAAATGACCACCGCTTGAACCGCTCCTCTCCCTCAGACCCGGAATAGCCATTGCCCGCCCTGGAACAAGCCAAGCGCAGGGCTTCCTCCCTCCTTCCAGGCTGACACCCCTATTCCTCTTTCTTCTCTCCCGCGTCCCGCAGCAGTCGGTCGTGCTTTGGGGAAAGCCATGCGGCCCGTGCCCAATTGGGCAGTGAAATATGACTATACACGTTTAACATCCTCGTTCGTTCACACTCGAATCAACTTTGCATTGGGGACCCCCGAACGGGCACGTCACCGTTATTGTCGCTGACGATCCGAGGCATCTGAATGACACGGGAGCCACAATTCAGAAAAAAAAAGTCTGTGGAAATTGATATTATTTTAATTTGTGCGGGTGCGTAGTGGGTGCGTGTGCCTCGCCCGAGCCAAGGAGCCAAGTCATAAAATGCAAAATGTAAAAGACTTGGCTTTGCATTTGGCCCTGGGCCCCTCTTATTCGTTTTTCATGACTGCTTCAACCTTTCGCCACTCACCCGCTCATCGGGGTGTAGTAGACAGGCACGGGCGAGACAGGGAAGCAGTATATCAACTCCGAACTATTGTGCTTACGTTCATTCGATGATTTTTTCGCTATCACCAAGTATTTTTGTTTTGGACGAGGGAAGCGAGCGAGAGATTTATGTTGCATGGAGGGCAAAATTTGCTTTATCGAGGACCCTTAGCTCGTGAGCTCATGTGAAAAAGTCGCTCGTGTGCGTTTCTGATGTGAGAACCAACGAGAAACCAACGTTTGTCAGGCGCCTTTCTATAGAGTTTTTCGCAGGCTCTTGGCACCGAGTACCACTCGGAATTGTGCACCGCGCATTTGTTGGACAGTTGCCAGAGCATTTAAGCTCATCTGGATTTTCCAGTGCTGCTAGCCATTTCCGTCCGTCCGACCCATGTGGTAAGTCCGTATCATTCGGGAAGAGATGGCTCTATGCCTCATTGTGTATGATTATCGACGACGTCACTCGTGAGTCAGAGGCCTAGTAATGGTCGGAGGGAGACGAGGGGGATAAGGAAAGAAGGTCTTATCGCAACTGTCCTCCATTAGGGCGCGACGATTGTCCTGATTTGCACAGCTTCGCGAGCCACCGATCGTAATCTGACGCAGCCTTGGCTCAATTTGATTCCGTACGTACAGTACATGCAGGGGCGTGTAGTCCTCACACCTCCCCTCCCTCGTTCTGGTTCTTCCTGCCTTCTGGCGGAGTTGATTTACACGGCGGCTTGCATAAACTGGTGAGAGGATTTGTATACTCAGCCAGCCCCAACTCTCTGGGACCTGGCCAACTTCTTATCGCCCCACCTTGCCGTTACCGCCAGGGTAGTGCCGCGTCGGCACGACATAAATTGATGATGGTGATGGTGGCTGATGAAATGGCGAGCTCGACAGAACTGGGAGGGCACGCATGGGATTGCACTGCTTCCATGCAAATATCCAATCTTGGTCTCTCTCTCCTTTACTGTATGGGTATCAGTACGACGTTTGGCGTCGCCTGCCGAGGTGTCGGATACGGCACCGGCAAACCGTTTGCCTGGGCGAGGCGAACAAGGTTTGATTCTGATGAATAGTGGTGCTGACAGAAACAGGGTGCGTCTGCGCGGGTCCTCGAATGCGCATTCCCTGGAAGGGGGTCTCACGGTCCTGCGCAACTAGGTATTTAGACTTGGTGCTTGGTGTTCGTCAGCTGGGGCCTTGGGGGGGCTCAGCCACTCCACTACACATCAATTGAATTCATTCATTTTATTGCAAACCTGTTGAGAGGCGTTGCCAGTATAGACGATCTCGGCCAGGGCCCTCCCACACATCAGACGCCCGACGAGGTTCCCAACTGACGACCCTCCTCACACCCTTCTCATCCTCGGCGCCGTGTCGTAAAGTGACAACTGAATGTTATGTGATTTCGCCCTCTTGGGTCTCGCTCTTATACGAGCCAACCCCCACGCAAAAACAATCGAGCGCCGCAGCAGTGCGAGGGAGAACCGCAAACATACGGCACACACGTTGCATCCCTCGAACGGAGCGAAGGGTGCACCGAGTAGTAGTCTCGCTCCACTACTGTGGGTAAGTATCACAGAAACTCCAACGGACGACCCGTTTTCGATCTCCTTCACGGGGATAATGAGATCGACATAGAAATTGCGAAATTGCCCAACTCTCATGGTACTTTCGCGAAACGGGGGGTCGGAAAAACAGAAAGCCCCCAAGCTTCGATTACAATCTCTAATCTGTGGAGTGTATGAATCAACCACACGTAGCCGCCGGTCAGCGCGCAGGGGGGACCCCGGGCTTGTGCGTATTCTAGCTCAAGGCTTTCACCTGACCAGCGGACGGGTTGAGCGATTGCCTTTGCTGGTTTGCTGGAGTGCTGCCCGCTGATTAGCCATGTCGACCTTAAAACGCAAGTCCAGCTGACAGGGGCACTAGAGACCACGAGGACACATCGGGAACGGTACGTGGGACACCAGGACCGGGACCACGAGATGAAGCAGGACAGGACAAATTTGATCACGACCCGCCAAAAGGCCATCCGGCCGCTCGGGAAGTGGCGGATGAACCGAGATACAAGAGACCCTCTCGTTTGTCACAAATGGTACGTGTCTGTCTACACATGTTAAACGTCCGCACATATACGTGGTGTTCTTGAGTACACAAAATAAGCATTTTTGTATCTTGGGCTCAAAATACATCGACAGGAACCGGAAGCAGCTCTGTTCACTACTGAGGCGGTGGTTGGAATCTGTCACAAAAATTAATTAACAGGTCAGGTCCATACATGCCCTCCGGAGGATTGCCTTACCCGGGAGGTGGAGGGCCACCGAAGCCAGGAGGGGGGGGGAAAGGCACGCCTGGTGGGAATCCAGGAGGACGGAAGCCGGGAGGTGCGCCAGGCATGCCAGGTGGCGCAAAGGGCATCGGAGGTCTTGCAAAGGCCGGAGGGCCCGCTGTTGGGATGAAGTTGCACAGTGAATGTTCATTACCCCCGATCAAAATTTTCAAGGGCAAAACACAACACGCACCGGGAGGCACCATTCCCATTCCACGTCCAGCTGGCATCCCGCGACCAGGGCCAGCGGGGGGCTGCAAAGCATGGGAAAGGGGAAGAAAGTCAGAAGGTGTTCCGGAAAATTGGAGCCACAAAAAGGGTCGCACATACCGCATTTTTTTTGTCATCGTCCTGAACGGGCGGAGGACCTTCCACAGACAGAGACACGACGGTTTCCCCACGGAGAATTACGAGGCCTAGGGACCGCTTCATTTCCTGCTCTGGGCCAGCCTCCGTCTCTCCTGGTTTCTTCTTTGGCCTGACGCGACGGAACTCTTCACAGTCGGCAAGGACGAGGTTCATATGCCTATCAAAGGCAAGCATTTGGCCGATGAAGGCGCGTCCATCGTTGATCGTGACCTTCAGCCTCCAATTAATGAGGCCGAGCATTTTCCCACCTTTCGATTTAGGAGGAGGCTAGAAAACAATCATAAGTGTGATCGTTTATTCATAGACGAGTGTACGAACCATGATGAATGAATAGCGAGCGAGGCAGTCCCAGACGACGAGCACGAGGTCGTGACTTGTTTTTCCTGCGGTAGTTGTGAACGCCAAACAAGGGCAAATACTGGGCCACCCCACCGGAGATGGCGGCCCGTTTATCATCCTTTGGCACCACCCTTCGGACTGGGAATGTCGGGTCCATGTCGGGTCCACGCATATGATGCAAAAGTGACGCGACGTTGCAATCGATCACAGTATCATGAGTACAATTCAAACCGCTATCACTCGTCTACTTGGTATCGCAGCATATGCCCGTAAGTTGAATCTCTACGTGCTCAAGCATTGGTTTCAGATATCCGAACCCCTGTTGTGCTCGCCCCAATGGCCGGGGCGAGCGGAGGTGCACTCGCCAGCGAAGTTTCTCTCGCCGGTGGCTTCGGTTTCTTAGCACCGGGTGAGGCATGGCCTTTTCCGATGAAGGGTTATGAGAACTGAGAGAGGGTGTGGTACCACTTTCAGTCTACACAGGGGTCGAGAAATTCAGGAAAGAGTTCGACGTCGCGCGGAAAACTCTCAACATACCTTCTGGTCCACTCCCCATCGGGGCCGGCTTTCTCGGCTGGAAGCTCGAGGAAGCGCACTCTCCGCACATCGCCCTTCTTGAACTGGCACTGGAAAATGGCGTGCGGGCGATCTGGCTCTCCTTTGGGGAAGACTTGGGCCGCTGGATCGAGCTCGTGCGAAACCACGATCAAAAGTCTGGCAAATCTCCGAAGACTCTCGTCTTTGTCCAGGTTAATTCCGTCGACGAGGCGCTCTTTGCCGTGCACAAGTGGAACGTCGACGTTCTCGTGGCCCAGGGTAACGTTCTTGGACCCTTAACCCTGCTACATCAACTGATCATATGTCCCCACCCTTTACCCCCTCCCGCACACATATTCGCTGTTTCAGGCATTGAGTCGGGTGGACATGGTTCGGCTTCCGCTCCACCAGTCATGAATCTCGTTCCTCAGGTACTGTCCGCCCTTCCGCCCTCAGAGGCTCCACCCGTACTCGCGGCTGGCGGACTCTCCAGCGGCGCACACCTCGCTGCGTTCCTAACTCTCGGTGCGGCGGGCGCTGTGGTGGGAACGCGTTTCCTCGTCGCGGAGGAGAGCCAGTACTCGGACACACAAAAGCGTGCCATCGTCGCTGCAAAGTCCGGGTCCACCGTGCGATCCTACGTGTTTGACCAACTTCGCGATACGACAGGATGGCCAGCTGGGGTAGATGGCCGCGGACTGGCCATCCCTTCGGTAGCGGCAGTTGAAAGCGGCGCCGATATTACTCAAATCAAGAAAGAAGTTGCAGAGGG
>QLOT01021097.1:0-10289 GCA_003313875.1 Russula aff. compacta | reverse complement strand
TAAGGGCTCATGTACATATGTAGACCACAGAATGTATATATACACCTTTAGGAGTGAGCAAGATGCCTCATCTCCTACAGAGTCATCTAAGTGTCACAGACCCACTCACTGCAACTTCATCACTGATAAGCAGTGAACAAGTTAAATTCAAGTAGTATTCTAAGTATGGATTGTAGCAGTAATAAACATGCAATGGGTACTAGTACTTGCATGCTCTGGTGTGGCTGATCCAGCTGATCCATTCCATTCCGAGCATAGATCTGAGATACACCACTATAGTACCACTACAAAGCAATCTCAAATGCATGATGATCAGCGAATCGGTTGACATAGAAGAGACAGAAACTATCATATGAATGTGATGGTTGAAGATAAGTGGGTACAAAGTGTTTACCATAAACAGGGATGAGATGTGCAGCCTGGTAGATCGTATCAATATGGATGTTATGGACTGGGACTTGCATCGGACTGACTTTGCTTACATCAGTTTTTACCTTTTATGGTAACCACTTTCTCACACTCTGGCTGGGAACCTCCTCTGTCACAGCTCCAGAGGGCCGTGTGTGGGCGCAGTGTCTCTAGGGAGTACCGGGAGGTTTTCCCGGTCGAGGTTGGCCCGGGTGTTACACTGGCCCTAGTGTCTGTGGTGAGACAAGTGGAAGGACTTGCTTTTTAGTGTCTGTGGTGAGACAAGTGGAAGGACTTGCTTTTTAGGAAGCTAGTGTCTGTGGTGAGACAAGTGGAAGGACTTGCTTTTTAGGAAGCAGGTTCTCAGGCTTTAGTCAGCTGGGCTCGAGATGAACCTTTCTGGATTGCTAGACCAAGTTGAGCTTGGCCCTCACTGCTGCGCATCTGGGTGCTTATATATAAGCGAACTGAGCTGCTGACTAAGTAGGTACCTGGCCACTTAGTAATACTACGTCATAGCTGAGTAAGTACTCATGAGATCAGTAAGCAAGGTACAAGGATCGGTAAGCATGAGAAAGAAGGTATCAGTCATTGTATCGTACATGAGTCGTTGCTGCTGAAGTAATCTTACAGGGTCAATGGGCAAGTCCTGAGGTCGTGACATGACCCCCTCCTTAAGAGCAGTTCCACACGCTCTGTGGTGCATGCCCCAGCCACACATGCACCTGTCCTGGCCATACTTTCCAGGTCCACCAAGCGTCTTGATCTTAATCCGTGTTTTTATCATCGTCATATAGGTCTTGTTGCATAGCATATTCTTTGTCCCAGGTGGACAGGGGGAGTTCTATGAAGTTTCCGTAGGTAATTTGTTTCCTCCCCTTAAAAGGGCAGGTATGGGGTAAATCGTTGCTGAAGTGTTGGTGGTTGACAGGGACCTGGCAGTAGATGGTGCTAATGTTACGTGCCCATTGGAAGCATAGGTAGTGTGGTGTGTCGCAGCGCTTGGATGCATGCCCAGGGATTAGGCAGAAGCGGCAGCGACGACGGTGCCCCCTTGGGCCTTGCCCTGCTTGTAAGTGTGGGATGCGATGCCCTTCTTGGCCGATGTATTCTTGTTGCCAGTCGTTGTCGTCGTCTGGCTCTTTGATCCTGTCGACAACTCTTGAGGTCGCTTGACATTGTAGTAATTGGCGTCCAACCTCTCGTAGCTCCCTCTCATTCTTGCTTCTCTCATGCTCCAATAGACGTCGTTCCTGGAGGGCAAAGTCCTCGAGTCATTTTACTTGTTTCTCCCTTTGTTTGATGTAAATTTGTTGTATTTCGAGTTGGCGAAACCTGTGGATGTCGGCATGTAGTCCTGGGTCATTGAGCTCCCATAAGGCTTGGTTGAGGGGGGCATCCATCATTGTGTGTATTCCCAGGCCTGGTTCTTCAAGGAATTCGCCATCATCAGGTTCCCCGGAAAGGAGGAGCGATCGAGTTGTGGTACCATAGCATGGTTTGTCTGGTCCATTTGTGAGATACAGGGTAGGTTCCCCGTTGGTGCGGTCGATCCCATAATGCTGAAAGTGATAGCGGGTCCCACATCCCTCTTCGTTTCCCTCAAAGGTGTACCAATCTCTCTGTGTCCATGGCCACCCAGGGTGGGGAGGGCCAGCGTACTCAGGTGGTTCTGTTTCGGTGCTGGAGCAGGGTCGTGTGGGTAGCGCACTGGTATTCTTGTCCTCTGGTTGTGGTGTGTTGGTTTCTCCTGATTTGGTGGAACCTGGGGCCCGGAGTGATAAGGCTGTCTCCACTCTTAATCGGGCTGACACTGCGGACATGGTAACTGGGTGATGAGGCCAAGATGGACATGGATGAGGGGGCGTGTTCCAATACTGGGGTGTGTATGATATCAGAGACATCAGGTGGGGTGACGGTCTGGGCTGTGTCGTTGGGTGGTGAGTCTGCTGGTGCGGGTCCCCGATCGATAGCTAATTCCGCTTCAGTCCAGAAGTTGTCTGTGCTCCAGAGATCGTCTGAGGCTGTTCCCCTCTGGTGGGCCATAGCGCCTGCAATTTCAGCTGTGATAGGGATGTTAAGTTGCCTTCCTATGTTTATGAGGCGTCGCACAGGTTCCGGGACTGGTTGGATGGTGGCCTGTAGGAGGCCGAGTGAGATGGGAATCCCAAGGCAATTGGCTGTGGTGATGAGGCGTTGTGCTGAGTCTGGAGGTGGTGCGCTGTCGCGGTGGCTGCTGGTAGCAGCGTCCATGCTGACGATGTTGATTTGGGAGGGTAGGTCTTCGTCAGACATGGTGCTGTTTGCGTTGTCTTGTGTCCAGAGGCGTTGCTCGTATGTCTTTATAGCGTCTGGCGTGCTTATGTGTGTGGCTGGTTCCCAAGAGTCGTGCACCGCAGAGTATCCCTTCCATTTTACCCTGTATTGTAGTTGTCTGTGGCGTCTGTGCCTGCACTTCCCGGTGATGGTTTCCGCTTCCCATTCGGGTTCTTCGTTGATGATTTTGGGTGGTGGTTCTGTGAAGTTTTTCCCATGCATGTCGGTTTCTTTGTAAGGTGTTAGTAAGGAAGTGTGGAAGGCGTTGTGCACATGCCAGTGTGGGGGTAGCGCCAGGCGGTACGAGATGGGTGAAATGACTTCAGTGACCTTGAAGGGACCGTAGCGTTTGTCATCCAGTTTTCCCGCTGATTGAGCCTTTGTCAGGTGTGTTCCTTCGAGCCAGACTTGGGTTCCGGGTGCGTAGGGTGTGAAATGCCTTTTTTTGTTTCGTTTCTTCTTCCAATTGTCGTGCACTCTTCTCATTGCTTTGTGGGCATGCCACCTGACCTGTTGTATGCATTCTCCTCGCTCTTTGAGTGAGGGTATGAGGTCCATTCTCAGGGCTTGGCGGGCCCATGGGATGAACCCCATAATGGCTTCGAAAGGGGTGATTCCCATTGTTTCATTTACCCAAGCATTGTGGACATATTGAGTGATAGGGAGCCAATTGCTCCAATCCGAGGTGTTAGCGTAGAGCCTTAGATATTGCTCAAGCCATTGGTTTGCGCATTCGGATTGTCCGTCGGTTTGTGGGTGATATGCACTGCTGATGTTTTGTTCCACACTCAAGATTTTGCAAAGTTCCCTGGTAAATGCCGCTGTGAATCACGTGTCTCTGTCAGTGATGACGCATTTGGGTAGCCCAAAGTGTGGAAAGACTCTTTCTGCATAGAGTCGTGCTGTTCCTAGTGCGTCAATGGTTTCAGTGCAGGGTAAGAATAGGGCTGCCTTTGAACACCCTTGATCGCTGATTGAAAGGACAGAGTCATATCCTTCGCTTTGGGGCAGTTTCACAATGAAGTCCATGCTAACAGTTTCAAAAGGTAATGTATTGGCGGTAGTGGTGATGGGAAAAAAGGGTGGTCTTGGTTGTGTGGTGCATGGTTTGGTGGCTTGGCATCGTCCGCAGCCGCTGACGTAAGCAGCTACGTCCTGTCGTATGGTCGGCCACCAGTAGTCCTTTGCGATCGCCCATAACATTCGTTTCTCGCCTGGATGTCTGGCAGTGGAGAAATCGTGGTAGAGGGAGATTACCCTCCATTTTAGATCGTTGTTTCCCACAACAACAAGTTGGTGGCCACAGTGCCAAGCGCCATCGCGATTGGTGAGTAATGCAGTTTTCTTGAGAGTGGTAAGTTGATCTTGGTGTAGCGATTGAGCGGCGATGATGCCAGGATCAATTTCGGTGATCGACATGGTTTGGGCGAACATAGAGTCGGGTAGGCCCACTTCTGTTGGTGGTGCGACAGCTGTGTAATTGGGGCGTCGTGAGAGGGTGTCCGCTCTGTTGTGGATGCCTGGTTTATGTTTGAGTTGGAGGTCATACTGCATGAGTCTGTTGATGGCGCAGTGAGCACGATCGCTCAGCTTGTGGGGATGGCGGTAGTAAGTCAAGTTTGCGTGGTCTGTGTGGATGATAACCTTGTTTCCGAGGAGTAGGTGGCGCCAAGCTGCGAGGCCGTGGTCAACGGCAAGCAGTTCTTTGTCGTAAATGTCGTACCATTGTTCTGCATCGTCAAATGACTTCGAGTGGTACCCTATGGGTTGGGGTTTCCCTCTGTAGTCTCGTTGAAATAGGATGGCTCCTGTGGTGTAGCTTGAGGCGTCAACCTCGAGTTCAAAAGGGAGAGCGGGGTCAGGATGTGTCAGGACTGGTTCTGTGGTGACCCTGTGGATCAGTGCGGTGAGTGCTTTGGTGCATTTATCTGACCATTGAAATGGACCGTGTTTGGTTTTTAGTAGGTTAAACAATGGTCGTGCGATGTGCGTGAATCCGGGAATGAAGGCTCGTTGATATCCTAGAACTCCAAGTGTTTTCCGGACATCTTTTACTGAGGACAATGTAGTGGGCCAGTCTTTGATCCCCACAACTTTTGATGGGTCAGGTCGCATTGTGTCGCCGTCAAGGAGCATACCCAGGTACTCAGTTTTGCAGACCTTGAAGTCACATTTCTCAGGTTTGAGAAAGAGGGATGCCTGTCGGAGGGTTGTTAGGACTGCACGGACGACTTCTTGGTGGTGCGTTAGGTTGTTTTCTGTCGCAATTAAGATGTCGTCCATATAACATTGGATTTCTTCTCTGTATTTTGCCTTTAGCGGGCACAGGGTTCTGTTCATCATCCTTTGGAAACTTGCAGGTGCGTTTCACAGTCCAAAGTTCATGACCATGGGTTCATATTGCCCTAGCGGGGTTTTGAAGCCTGCTTTCCATCTATCCTCGGTGCGGATGTGGACGTTATGATAGCCTGACCTGACATCTAGTTTTGTGAACAAGGTTTTCCCATGAAGCTTTTCAATGAGGGAGGTAATCAGGGGGAGGGGTGAGACGTCTGGCACAGTCCATTCATTCAGGGAACAGTAGTCCTGTATGATTCTTACTTCGCCACTCTTTTTTTTTCTGAAGAACGTGGGGGCCGCGTAAGGAGATTTTGACTCCTGAATGAATCCCTTTTCTAGATTTTCTTTGATCCATTCTCATAGGTATGTTGTTTCCTTCTGGGAGATAGGATAGATTTTGCAAGTTAGACTGTCAGGTGCTCCTGGTTTCAATTTTATTTCGTGGTCATCCTCCCTTTCCGGTGGGAATTGTTGTGCCTTTTCTTCTGAGAAGATGTCCACATATTCCCGATATTGTTTGGGGATGGTTACTTCGGTTGTGGTTTGTTTAGTTTTAAGGGCTTTTTTGGCCCACTGTTGCGCTAAGTCTGTTCGCGTGATATGAATCTCTTCTCCTGGTACTCCTATTTCTGCTCTGGTCATGATGGTTCGGTAGATCATCATCCATTCAGGTACACTTTGATTGGTTGTCCGGACGACTGTGAGTCCTTTTACTCCATTTTTCCAATCGATCTTCAGGTTGAAGGCCCATAGCCAGGGGTATCCGAAGATGATCTTATCCTGTCCTAGGTTGGTGACGAAGAACCTTTGAACTTGGTTTTTCCCTTCTCTGATGACATCAAGGTCTATGTATCATGCTATCTGTCTGTCGTGGTTTTTTGTGCCGTCCACATTTTTGATGGTGCGTGGTATTTCGAGTTTGTGTGTCCCAAGTCCCAGCCTTGTAACTGTCACTTTATCGATAAAGTTGTGTGTCGCCCCGCTATCGATTAGGGCATGTTCGGTGGCCTTTTGTCCATGCATGTGTAGGGAGAAGTAGGTATGTATTGCTTTGTCTCGAACTTCCTTGCTAATGTACATGGGGTCATCTACTCTTCCTCTGGCCATTGAGGTCGAGCATACTAAAAATCTGTTCCTTCAAAGATGATTTTATCGAGCAGTTTGTCTCTCGCGTCTTGATTGAGTCCTTTGAGGGCATTGTAAATGTCATCCGAGGTGATAACTGCCCTGTTTACTGTGGTAGTTTCCATTGTGTCTGACTTATCGTCTCTGTCGTCAAGGACCTCGGTGACGTGAGCGGAGGTGTGGGGGGTTGTTCCTTGGTTCCCCGAATTCTGTGGTGTTTGATTCTTTTTTGGGCACTTGTACTGATTGTGACCCTTCTGTCGGCAGCGGAAACATTTGCCCTCTTTTCGTAACGTTTCTCGTTCTTCGTCGGTGAGTGGTTTGAGGTTAGCATAGTCCACGTCCATTGCGTTCGGGTCTCAGTGGTTTTGCTGATGCTTGTTGTTTCCACCCAGGGCCTTGTGCCATTGCGCTTGTTTGCTTGGTCTGTTTCCTCCATCATAAAACCTGCTAGCTTTGATCAGGGCATATTTTGCCTGTTCTTTTCATGCGGCTTTCTTCCATTCTGTGAGGGTGGTAGGCATGATGTCTTGTTGAAGGATAGCGAGGTATAGTTGTCGTTTTAGGCCCGTGCGGAAGGTTTTGATGGCTCCATCACCTCCGGTGGTCCATCCTGCTTTCATTATGAGGCTTTCATGGGTGGTGATGTACATATCGAGGTCTTCTCCTGTTATTTTGAGGTTTTTTAGTTTTGAATAGGCATCTTGTTGGCTTGTAGTGTCAGTGAAGGCCGTTTCGAATGCTGCTTTAAATTCGTCCCACAATATTTCTTGGGCGGGCAGGATGTTCCTCAGGGTAGGATTAACTTTGTTGTTGAGGGCGTCCATTTGTGCATGCGTCCAGTCTCGAACCTTGGGTCCCTTCATGAAGGATATGGCCATCAGGACTCGTGAGTAAGGTTCCTTCATGCTTTCAACCTTTCTGTTTATTTTCCAATAGATGGTGAATTCGTCAAGGAATGTTTGGGACTGGTTGCAGCTCCCATCGAATTCCTTGGGGGGGTTGCCTTTCAGTGATCCCCCTCCTGTCGTTGCTTGCGTGGTTGTTCCTGCTGTGGTGACGTTGGCCTGCACGGTTGCCTGCGTAGGTGCGTTGGTGGTATTAGCACCTGGTGCTGATGTGGACATGGTGGCTGATGCCAACTGTGTTCGCGTTATTTGTGTAGGGTTGTTCGAGGTTGTTGGCAGTGGGTCCACGTTGATAGGTTGAGGTTCGTTGCCTGGTTCTTCAGGAGAGGATGACTGGTGTCTTAACCCAAAGGTCCTTCCCTGCGTTACCGATGGTTGGATGGTTTGTTCCGTGGGGTACCCAAGTCCGAAAGCGTTGCCTGGGAAGACTTCGAGGCTTGGGTTGGTGACATATGTGTTGTTTCTGTATTCTAAGGCGAACCACCATTCGTTGTTGATAAATTCTACCGGAAACTGGGTTCCCCCTTGTTGAATATAGTACCCATTGTGTTCCGGGTTGACTCGTTGCCCTCAGAAATGTGCGTCTCCTTTGATGTTTTGTGGGAGATCATCTCTTTGTCTTCGTGTGACTGGGGTCCACTCCCCTTCTCCTTCTCTGAGTGTTACTCTGACTGTGTGGGGTGCCAGTGTTGTTTTAGTCATGAGGAAAAGCTCGACTTATGTCACGGCTCCAGAGGGCCATGCGTGGGCACAGTGTCTCTAGGGAGTACCGGGAGGTTTTCCTGGTCAAGGTTGGCCCGGGTGTTACACCGGCCCTAGTGTCTGTGGTGAGACAAGTGGAAGGACTTGCTTTTTAGGAAGCAGGTTCTCAGGCTTTAGTCAGCTGGGCTCGAGATGAACCTTTCTAGATTGCTGGACCAAGTTGAGCTTGGCCCTCACTGCTGCGCATCTGGGCGCTTATATACAAGCGAACTGAGCTGCTGACTAAGTAGGTACCTGGCCACTTAGTAATACTATGTCATAGCTGAGTAAGTACTCATGAGATCAGTAAGCAAGGTACGAGGATCGGTAAGCATGAGAAAGAAGGTATCAGTCATTGTATCGTACATGAGTCGTTGCTGCTGAAGTAATCTTACAGGGTCAACGGGCAAGTCCTGAGGTCGTGACATCCTCCACCTCATCATACTTACATTACTATACCTCTATTATGTTTCACAGCCCTCCCCTCTATGTTGCGTCCTTTCGGCTCATTACTAATACTTACAGACTAATTCTCCAATGTGTTTCACTTGCCTCTTTTGGACTACTGACACTTACTTACTGGCTGAAACACCTACCTACCATTTAGCCGCTCAGACACGTCACCAAGCCATCTAGATGTGTCACTGGACATGCCAGCCATCTAAGACACGTCCTATAGGCACTTAGTAGTAATACCTTCATACCTGTACAGCCTCAGTAGCCACAAGGGCTATAAAAGCCCCAGAATGTGAGACCTAAGCCTTAAGCTTGGTCTCTTGTACAATACAAGACCATTGTTCCTTCTACCTCATGAACTAAAGCTTAAGAACCATCCCTTATCCACTTGAGCTCTTCAGACGTACTTGAAGAAGTCTTTTAAAGTGACTTAGAGCCGACACGACTCTTACCTGCCATATCTAGAAAGACCAGTTCCTTATTAAGGAACTTATTGAAACCCCAACACCAGAACTCACTCAGAAATGCCTGCATCATTTCTTTGCATCACTCAAGCAAGAGCAGAGCCACTACCTCGAAGCAGTAGTGGTCCTCATCCATAAAGGACTTTAGATGTTATAGAGAAGTTGCGACAGATAGCAACAAGGAGAATACACAGACCACTAGGGGTCGACTCCACTTCACTCAGCAGCAGTTACCACTAAGAGACATGGTACCAGAACCCCAAACTACCCTGAGACTCTACGCATTCAAGGAAGATCCTTGAATCCATCCAAAACCTAGTTGCAATAGTGCTAACCCACCCATTCTAGAACAAAACCCACATAAGTGATATCAGCTCTGGCTATTGAGCTTGACAATTACCAGAACCCAGGGAACCAATGCAGACCACCAGACCCTCTAGAACTCCATCAGAGAGAGCAACGCACTCAGATTATTAGAAGACAGACCTGCCATGCCCAGTCTAGCATGACAATGGATGATACTTGTCACATATTGGTGACACTGATTGAACTGCCACCACACCAACCACATTCTGGTATCTTCATCTGGCCTATCCCCAACTTGATCAAACCAGTGTACTGCTGCACATGGATAGTATGTTCCCTTGTCGTGGAATGAGAAGAAAGCAAAAATGTGTGCAATCTTTAGGCCATTCATTGGCCCCTTCTATGGGCCTGCATTCATGAACACACAGTCATGCCATATACCTTCATTTCTCCAAATGGGATTTGAGTGAATGATCTCCTGTCACATGCCATGGATGCTGCTGACATTGCTGGGTGCATAAAATAAAGCAGTGGCACTGTTCACCACCTTGATGTTGCACTCATCGGAGAGGTAGTTATCCTCAGAGACATCAAGAAAGGCGCTATCAATGGCATTGTCATCCTTGTGTCACTGTTCAAATAAAAACCTGGCCAGTAGGGTGGTGATATCCAGGATACCAAGCTCATCACCAAGCTGATGCATGGTGTATGCATGCTCATGCTCTACAATTTTAAATTAGGCATGACATATGTATCATAGGCAGAAGACACTTATGGATGGTTTGTGCAAGGCGGACATGGGCCTCAATGGCAGTGGGGTCTATATCATCGGCCTCAGCTGCCTCTTCATCTTCTTGGTACACTCTGTTCGGATGGTCTTGACCTTGGGATGTAGATTGGAGGGCTCATGGTGTTTCATTAACAACTTAGTTGACACATTAGCTACAACTGAGCCATCATGAATTTTGGAGGGCTTACCTTCACTGTGAGTCTCCTGTGTTCTGGCACTGGCAAGAATATCAGCCAATACAGGGGCATTGAGCATCCTGCATGCAGAAAAGTCACTGCATGCAGCAGCAAGTTTGTCGAGCTGTTGGTTTGTGAGCAGCATTTGCCCAAGTGGCTGGTTGTGGTTGGAATGCTGGTAAGGCTCTTTGATAACTTTGATGTGTTTGGATTCTGTTATAGATGAGCATAGCCCATTGGGGGCACTGAACAAGCATAT
>QLOT01021093.1:0-15937 GCA_003313875.1 Russula aff. compacta | reverse complement strand
GCATCAGGCCACCAGCGTTGACATGAACATTCTGGCCTGGACCGGGTCAAAACAACAACATTTGAAAGCGCAGTTATCTCGAACCGAACCTTGCCTAACCTAGAATGTAGTTCACACATTGGAGGCGACGGACTTGGAAGGCGATAGAGAGGGGAACATAGCAGCTGCCACATGCCAGCACATACCATTACTCATGAGGGGAATGGTTGGATATAGTGGCAGATGTAGCGCTGGAACGAGAGTAATTCTGTAACCAACGCAGACTTTTTTTTTCCCTAAGGAGCGTAGGGAGGCGAAGGCTGCGAGTCGCGGTCGGCTATCTCTGGCCCCAGCTGGATAAGTTCGAAAGACGAAAGTGGTGTCCCATCTCGATCAACGAATGTTTGTCGGATTAGAAAATTCCCCCGGAAGGATGGAGGCACTGACCTTCAAGTTCGATCGCCAGTCCAAGCTATTACATTAATGGCGCAGGATCATCCAAGATTCCAAGGGCTTGTCAGACAGGTTCGGGGCAGTCTCCCTCATGCCAATGGGAGGTGGCTCCTCTTCGTTAATATGCAGACCTCCAACACCAGTACTCATAATAAACCGGATTGCAATTATTACCATAATGAAGCGTTTCCCTCTTTTCTCTTCGTTGAACAAAGGACAGAAGAAAGGACATGTTCGTCAGTTATGTCGCAAAATTCGTTCGTGAAAAATGATGTGTGAGATTTGTAACCAACTGATAATTAATAAAATGCCATGGTAAGTGTTATAGCATGCTGACCCTTAATAATAATAATAATAATAACATTGCCTTTCGCAACATTATGGGAAGCGCCCATAAAAAGAAGTACTGTACAAGTTCAAGGTCACGTAAGTCCGTAACCAGCTACTACTTGTGTTGTTCCTGACATGCGACGCACACCCATACGTAGGCCATATGCTCCTCGCAAATCTACTCATTACCAACTGACTTATTATTGTATCCGAACGATCAAGAAAGTGGTCGGAACCTGAGTACTGAATCGCCACAGATAATATGACCACAATGAAAGTGAGACGTTGTAGGTCGCGCTACACGCCTTTCAACTTGCTGCGGTTGCATTTCGACTGTGCAACTCCGACACAATCACTACGGTGAAATTTGGGAAGCTCCGAGTGAGCCGGACAAGAGGGGGTGTCCAGCGGGCTGCAGCCCTTACATTGGGAAGGTGACAGCTCAACTAGTGTTTGAGCATCACGCTCCTTTCACCTTCCCTGCGTTCATCCGCTTTACAGTAGCATTTCCACCTTTTTTCTTAGAGATTTTCTGTACTTCTCACACTGGAGGCGGTGGTACATGTGTGAAATGGCACGGTCCCGCTAACTGCTTGGTACTATCAGAGCAAGCGACTGCGCAGGCCGCTCCAACAGATTAACCAGTATGTGGTGCACTTGGTGCGAGCTTCCATTCCTCCATCCTTTGAACTCGTTTCACGGCTTTCTCGATGCATGCGAGCATCGCAGCGCCACACATTTCTCTGTGACAAAGAAATGCGTGACGCTGGAATCTGGACACTCTAGCGAGGCTTGTAAGATGGTCTCAGTCTCTAGTTTCACTAGGGGATCTAGATTCCCCTAATGCGGTGGGCTACTGGCACCAATAGTCTCAGCGCATTTCCGTCGTTCGCTCCCGCGTGCCAACTTCAAGTCACCAGTTCCCTCTCTCACTCTCTCGCGGCTCCCTCTCGCTTGTCTCGTCTTCCTTCTTTTGGCCCCGTGTGGAGCCACTCGCCACGTTCTCATCGCGCTGCACCACACCGAATATCGTCGTTACAACAGCCATAGATGGAGTGCTTTAATGATCACCGGTCTTTTTGGTTGTCATCTTTATCTTCTATCGCCCCTTTAGTGGTGGAGGCAGAAACCTGAAGCTCCCAAGTCTATTGAAGGCCCCCAGACCTTCTTGTTGGCACCGCTGTCCCACTTAGCGGAGTCAATTGCCAGCCCAGGTGTCGGTGTCATTTGGATTCGATCTCCCACGTGCTCTGGTTGCCTAATCAACTCGTCGTATCCGCCGGACTTAAGTGCTGGTTCTTTAAAAAAATTAAGCCTTCCATTAGTTTACCGTCTGCGGCGTCACCGCTGCGGCTGCGGAATAGATTGCTGTCCCCCAGTAGGTGTGAAGCGCATCTTGCGTCAACAGTCGATGGCTGAGAGGAGAATGAGGCCACCGGAAGCTGATGGGGAAAGGCGACGCGGTTTGTTTGAGTTTGTCTTGCGCCGGTACTGAAGTGGAGGGAGGCGGTTGCGAGAGGTACGAAGCGAGGGAGATAGTGGGAACGAGGCGGAAGAGGCGGTGAGGAATTAAAGGCAAACCACCAAACTGGCAGATTTGGACGCACTAGGAAGCGGAGTAAGGAGCGGGAACATTGGCAACACCAAGACTATGCTACAGCCATAGCTCGCAGGCTTCGTAAGCTAATAGAAGTAATGGGGCTGCATGCAGAGCCACCACGCATCCTCACTGGCACACGCCGATAAATCGATCCCCACCAACAGACGAAGTACGCAAGGCCGAGCTGATCTGAAAAGTGGCCTCCGCGCGCATAAGAACCAGGTAGAGGACACGCGCTGCGATAGTTTCCGTAGTATTGACTATTATTGACTCTCATTTGAGGTCCTACCGTACGAAGACTCTGAGAGCTGTGCTTTGGAAAGTTTAGGCGCAATTATCGAGGCGCCACAACTTGACTAGGATATAGGTGGTCTGGGATTGAAAGGACGAGTGAGATAATCATCCCCAGAACAACAAGGAAAGGAAGCGATCGGAACCACGTCTGAGTCCTCGGACGGCAGACGACGAGGATGAGTACGAAATGGGAAAGAAACAACGCAAATCCCCTAGACGACCCAAATGAGGACGCCGATGAATCGCTCGGATGTAACGCTGCAGGTTGTTCTAGGCCTACCTGGGCCTAGCCTGCCTTTACGCCAAACAGGTCGCGCCACATCTGAAGGATCCTGCACGGCTGCATTGACCTTCGCATCGACCTTCATCTGCCTCTGCACTTGCAAATCGACGGATCTGACACTTCGACGGGTCACAGTGACCAAAATGGTCAGATCGGTCAGACTTTCGTCCTCGGAAACTGGAACAACGAAACAACGACAAACATTCGGTACCGTACCGACAAATCTTGTATACAGTCACGTGCTGACTTATATAACAAATTAATGATGGCACAGACCGTGCCGAACATCGATGCATACTCGGTCTAGTTCCGCCCCAAACCCACTCACTGCCCTGAGTATGGTGCTATTCTTCAAACAGTCATCCATGACTGCTGTAGCTACAGTATGCATGCGCATAGGTCATTTACCTACTGCCCGCAGCCCCCGATGGCCAGCCAGGGGACATCACCCAGCTGTTGGCGAGCTGACAAGGGCCACAGGTGAATGTACTTGCATGCTACTAAACTACCCACTAGGCTCCCTGTAATGTAGAATAGCAAGATAATTACTTTGCACAAAATTCAACTTTGGCGGTTCCAAACGAGTACTAGTCCAAGTATATATGGATTTTTGGGGCTACTGTAATGATGCTGAGTTGCTTAGAACCCTCTACCCTCACTGCAAAATCCTTCATACCCTTGCATATGTTTTTCAAGGCACAGCTCGTAAGTACTTGCCCCTGGTGAGTCTCACATTGCGTTGCGAAGTACAGTTGGCATTAGAAACGGTTCAAGCCGCTCCTGACCCGCTCAGGTGAGCCGTTGAACGGGTCGGCTTTCCCAGCCCACTGAGCAGTTTCGAGGCGCGCCAGCGGCACTAGCCCGTGGGCCGTGGGCCGTGGCTCGGCTCGGCTCGGCTCGGCTCGGCTCGGCTCGGCTCACGTCGTCTTATCTTTCTTGGCTGCGTCGACCTCGTATGCTGCCACTTCAATGACAAATAATCAAGTTTAGCGGAGCACAAGAGGTCAAAAATTGAGACCGTCTTGGGAAAAGGCTCGTCTGACAACCACACAGTGTTGAGAGAGAGGGTGTTGAGGCTGATGGACTTAGCGTGTGGGCCATCATCTGTAAGACAAAGATCGCCCCTGACACTTACACTTACTAGTAAATCCACAGAATATGAGATAGGAAGTGAGGTACCTCAGCTCTGGCGCACAGTGCACAGAACCGAGGGCCTAGGCTAAAATATTAACCCAAGTATTGTAGGGCCAGGAAATTTTTTGGTGGCAAGGGAAAATTGCGTTCATGAGACATGTACGTGACGATCGTACGTCGTAAACGGAAACGTGGCGAGTGCGCACGAAAAAGGAAAGAGTCCATGAAGGGAATTCAACAAACCGTCGGACTTGCGTTCGCTTACACTTTTAGATGCGTCGTCCTAGCGCCACAGATGACATAGTGATTTCAATAGGACGAACAAGCCCCACCATCTATAATTTTGGCTTTTTGATGGTAATACACGTGGCTACAGCCCAGCACTGTACGCTGATACCACATGAGGGGCGCTCCAAGATCTAGTAACCGTGACGGGCACTACTCCGGGTATTGCCTCACTTTCTCCCGGGGATGTACTCTCGGTACTATCTAAAACTCAACAGGACGGGAGGTTCAAAGGGAAGACATTTGGTCCTGCCATCTTTCTTTCGAAGAATTCTCCATCAAATTCTTTGTCTTACTATATGAAGAAGTCCCGCGGTCCCCCGATTGAGCTCGATCAAAGAATGAGAATTCTAGTGGTTTGTATCGAAAGTTATATAGCCAACGATTATGGGACTTCCATTCTGGATAGGTTATCTCCTTTGAGGTTTGAGGGGTTCTTTAAACCCTTCAACGCGCTGGCTGACTCTTCTACTTGACCCCTTCGCTCCCTTCTCTGCTTCATACACAGGTCAGCCTGTCTTGACTAGGTCGAGATGTCTGGATCAGCACCTCGAGTTGTGAACATTGGGAGTACCTATGGGGCCACCTTCATAGGGTTAATTTTTAGTACTGTGTACGTCTTCTCCCTTTGCTTGCCCGATCCCTTCGCTGAGTTTCTCGATTCATAGACTATATGGCATGACAATAGTTCAGACGTGAGTGGTGTTTTGCCTTTCCAGAGTGTCGACTTTGATATATCAACTCACATTCATCAGATGGATTTATTTTTGGTAAACGAATTCAGGTTCTCCTATTTCAACATAAAATGAACATGACACTGGCTAGCAACCCTGGTGGCTTTGGCAGGAAAGATTCGATTAAAATCAAGGCATTCGTTGCTTTTTTACTGTACGTATGATCTTACACTCATCATCTCAGCCCAGAAATGATGCCAATTTTAGTTTCCTGGATACTCTGCACAAGTCGCTCTGCGTTTATGTGCTCTATTGGTGAGGCCGAACCGTCGCCAATGCCCTCCATTCCTCATTATATCAGGTATCTGATCCAGAATTTCGCTAATATTGAGAACTTGGACATCAACATGTGGTGCGTCGAGTTCATTCTTGCGCTGGCGGTCACCTTTGATGCACAGCCCAGGGCGCAGGAGGTATGCCGCTGTTCAATTACATTTCACAACAGTGACACAACACGCTGCCTTAATTTCGCGTAGTCTCAAGTCAGCATCAATGTAGGCTCTTCTTTTGCTGATCCAGCCTACAACTTGCTCATGATCACTATAGGCATCGATGGCCTTTCTGATACAACTGTTTGTCCCTTCCTCTTGTCTCTCGCTTGCAACCTTCCCCTAAATGTTGCTTAGCTTTTATGTGAGACGACTTTATCTCAGTAGGTGTTCCTCTTGCGACCTTTCATAGCTCCGATTGTGACCCGATCGCCTAACAGTGAGCCATAACATCGTTCTCCTGGTGATTGTTGTAAGTGCATCGAACTGATTTTTCGGGACACTTTCCAACATCTTCTCATAGGTCGGGTTGGCTTTCCTTGTCCTTGGTGAGCATGCTTATTATTAGCACCTGAATCTGGATCTGAATATCTAATCATTCTTGCTGGCGCCGATCTTCTTAGCCATTTGTGTAGGTAAGTTTTTTTTTTTGGCTTCATGTCCGTGAATTTGTTCAATTACTTGAATGCCAGCCTTCTCGGTCCGCCAGTATGTATAATCTGCCTGGATTTTCCTTTTCACTCCAAATCTGACACCCAAAAACAGACATGAGGTTGTGCGATTCTCTGATGATGGCTCCTTGGTTGTAAGTTGCCGCCTTCAACCCCTTTCATGACCACCGATCGCCCGACAGTGGATGACATGCATAGGAATGGGCGGTACCACAGCGGTGGATCTTGTCATTGCCCTGTCAATGTGTTGGTGTCTCTATCACAAGAAAACTGGATTTGCAAGGTGATATACAGGTTTTATTTCCTGCGCAGAAGAACTAGGTTTAACGACTATGCATAGAACCGACTCCATGATCATGTCTCTGATGGTTTACATTTTCAGCAGTGGTATATTGACTAGGTGAGAATCGATGCTGTGTGTACTCAGCAAAATTAACGAACCAATGTAGCATCTTTGCCTGTGCCACGCTCATTTCGGTAAGATATCCATTTCTGAACCTCACGCCTACAGTACCTTCTCATAACATGATTAGTTCATCATCTCACCTACAACTTTAATTGCCCAAGCATTTTACGGGCCGTTGGGTGCATGTATGTTCTCACCGATGGTATATGAACGATTGGTGTTCTGACATTCTTCTAGGCTACATGAACTCTTTCCTTGCATTGTGAGAGGCATCTTTGATCCAAGTTAACTGCTAACGCTCGCCACCTTCAGGCTGAACAATCGTAGCGTATTACAAGAAAGATATCAAATGGATAGCAGCCGAAGCAGTCACCTGCCCAAGACAGGACCAACTATCTCTGTGACCGTGCACCGGACGGCCACTATGGCTATGGACTTTTCAGGGAGCAAGCATGATCCGGAAAATGAGCCAGGCGCGCTAGAATTGAAAGGACTGGTAAGGGTCTCGCAATTTGTTTGCGGCACACCGAGATTGAAATAGCCCTTGTTATTGAAGGAAGGTACCTCTACTCATTCTACGCAGGAAAGATTCTCCTCCAAATCAGCCGTATAGGCACCGGACAATTAATAATTTGTTATGTATACGTGCCTGCATTCGCCCTTGTCTGTGTCTATACACCCAAGGGATTCTTGTCTTGTGCCTCTGTCTGAACAGACCAACCCAGGCACTTCGTGTGGGGGAACATCGCAGTGTGATCCAGGCACGTGGTTATTATGCCCTGTAACTGATGTGCCCAGCCTTTGTCAGCAAAGTACTGTAGCCTGATGAGAGAGGCAGACATTTGGTACCATCGCTGGAGGAACCCCTGCTGCTCAGCATCCCACTCACCGAGAACTGAACTTGAAATGTGACAGAAACGGACATGGAGTACATCGTACATGGCAGACGCTTCTGAAGCAGATAAATTGCATTTTGTTTCTCAAAACTACGAATAGAATTTTGGCTGTAGAATTGTGACTGCACACAAGAGCGGGGTGGTATTCAGACATCATGCTGAAGTGGATGACGAGGTCCAGGCAGGATCGGACCTGGACTTCTACGACGCGGTTGTTGCGCGCGCTTAAGGCGACAAGCAGAAAATAGGGAAAGGCAAGACGTGAGACGAAGAGTGACACACATCTTTAGCCGAGGTATGCCCAGAGCGATGTCCTACGCAAAGTGCCAGCGCAAGAACAATTAGGAAACACAGAGAGGTCGGATTCTGACGCGGCTAGACAGACTGACCGTGACGCCAGAAATCGCACGCACATAGAAAAAATTTGGCCAGCTGAAAAGAGGACAACCACGGTAGTAAATTAGAGAGAACGGGGGAGGAGCTTGAAGAACGACATGCGAGCCTGGTGTGACAGATCCTAGTTACGACTGGGAACAATGAGGGGGGGAAAAACCTTGAGGAGGGGAACAATTGACTCTGGGAATGGCACCCCCACCAGGCCCGAAATCGCGATCACTCGGGAATCGGAGAGCAACCTGACTTCACGCGAAGATATGTGCGCGTGATAAAAGGACTAACCCAACGTAATAGTCATCAGCGTCGTGGTGAACTTGAAGACCAAAGAGAGGGAGAAAGCACGCAGAGGAGTGGATGATAACACGACGCTGGATTGTCCTTGGGCTTGCGAAAAGCCCCTTTTATACGTACTTACATTGTACCTAAGTCGCATACTGTGTCGTAACGCGGATATCGGATACGTGAGCCTGGGAGTTCGAAGCGAGGGAATGAGGTAGAAAAGGAGGGTGGAACACGAGAACAAAGTCAAAAAAGGGGGTAAAATGTAAAAGAAATGATGACGGGTGCAACCGCGTCGGCGTGCGGGCACCGGGGCCACCGGCCCGCCTCCCGTACTTGGCCAACCTGCCACAACTTATCGTATACGTACTGATTAAGGGGAAGTGGCAGCACGCCTAACAATAATGGCGAGCGCGCGTGCGGGAACTGAAGAGCGAGACTGGCAACTGATGTAGCTCAGTGACAGCTGGCATCAAGAGTCCAATCAACAAAACAATAAAGAGAGAAGAGAGAGTAAGCGGCGCGCACTCGCGAGGGCATAGGATCTGAGAGAGATTGCATCAATCTGAGCTCCAAGGGAGGCCACACAGACAAATCTTCGTCCTGAACAGGGGTGTGCGTAAACTGCATTTTTCCTCCCCAGACCGGAGCTCTCCGATTCGGCCTTAGCCTGCTAAGTAGAGGCTGACTTTACTCACTCAACACTTAGCACATATTTGTACCTCTAAATAGTACATCTCAGGTGTCTTATTTAGACACAATATAGCGCTGTCCAAAAAAAGTCATGAAGCGTTGCCGTTTACCACTCGGTACGTCTTTGATTCAGGTTGTAGCATACATGGTTCAAAGGCAGTCGAAGAAACTTATCTACTGACCAGCCACAAAGTACATCACGACAAGGTATTCACCGTTATCAAATCCTCTGCAAGTTTATCTCTTGGAGTAATCGAACACTCGAACTTCTCTGGATGCCTTTTAAGAATAGCTCGCCGTCAGCTCCGAGAGGCACTTCTGAGTAATGACCTGACTTACACGATGATCGTATTTCGAACACTCGTGGCGGCAGTGACGGGAATCTCGTGGCCGTTCTCGTCCTTTGCCTTCGTTATATTGAATACAGAGAGGACTGACGAAGCGACGATGAAGAGCGTCGCGTCGACAAGGTGGCGTCCTGCGCAGATCCTCTTGCCAACTCCGAACACTAACGAGAGTGCTGGATCATCTCGGAGGCTTCCATCTTCGTTGAGAAACCGTTCCGGTCTGAATGCTTCTGGGTCTGGGTATATCTCGGGGTCGTGCAGGACTCCCCTGAGATGGGTCAGGTAGACCCCCTGCAGAATGAATGCTCAACGTACCATGCATTCGCTACCATCACTGAACCTATTCAAGTGGTAGTCATCGAAAAGCAGAATCAACGACGAATCAGATTTGCCAGACCTTTGGGAATGAAAAGGCCCTGATAAACATCATCCTGAGTTGATGCATGGGGAAGACCTGAAGACCATCTCGTTAATATCCCAATCTGCAGGCAATTTACATGGGAAATCTCAAACCCATGGGTGTCACCACGTTCCATCTCATCACTTCTTTACATATAGCTTCAATGTATGGGAGACGCGGCCTGTCATCGAATGTGGGTAGCCGGTCTCTTCCGACTACAGCATCGAGTTTCTCCTGGGCTCGTCTCTGCACTCCTGGGTAGAGGACTAGGGCCAGAATGAGAGAGGACATCGATGACGCAGTCTCAATTGCAGGAGTCAGTAAGAATGGCACGGCATTATTGAGGAAATACTGTACGTACAGTGTTAGCACCGACTGAGAAGAGTTGTTGTAAGTGTCACGCATGCTGTCCACGAATATGATACGTCACCTCCAAATATAGACCCCAATGTGACTTTGATGGTCTCCTCCTGCTTTTGACGTTCCGGGCCAGCCAAATCCTCTATATCCTGAAGATATTGGCTAGCCAACGACTGCACCGCAGTGCCTTCACGCTATGATCTGCTCAGTCAAAATCGAATGTTAGGAGGGCACCACAAACCATAGCGTTCTTCACAAAGTCGATGGGCTCATTCTTCATCCTCTCACTTAGCTTCCTACCTATTTGCCTCATTGGCTCGTAGCTGAGCCATGGGACCCATGAAGGGATGTGCCGCACTAAAGATAGTCATGAGGTGCTAGCACAACGGGGATAAAGTAATACAAAACACACAGAATGGCAAGTGGTTTACCATCGCTGCCCCGGGTAGGATAAGCTGTGACAAGACTCCGGTCGCCTTAACCGGTGCTGCGATCATGTCATCATTGTCCTTCAGGTCGTACCCATACGCGAAGGCAATGAGAAGCCTCCCCTGGAAACTGGATGACCTTTAATGGCGTCAAATCGAACTGAGGTGGATAACTGACTATTCAATATGGTGAAGGAAGTCGCTTGGAGCTGCAAGAAGTTGTGCGAGGAACCCATAGGCGCTTTCTTGCATCATCTGTTGATATGGCACGATCGCACTCGGTCGAAGGCTGCGATCTGATAGCTTTCGCCCCTCCCGCCAAGATTCACCCTTCCTTGCAGTAGGAAGGAGCCAATCGAATTACAATCTAGAGTTTGAGGATTGCTGATGTTACTGGGAAATAACATAGATCATGACGGATCGCACATTTCCAGGATCGGCAACCCGGGCCTGTCTGCGTAGATCTCTCCTCGCTTTTCGAGTAGATCTTTGATGGCCGATAAGGAAGATAATACGATGACGACTTGACCAAAAACGTGAAGACAAAAAACGTCACCTTATGTCTGTCAATCAGTGTGGCCAGGAGAGGAGAGATAGCCCACGACAGCCATCACACCTACCATATTTCTTGGACATATCTGTGCATGCGACCCAGGGTGATTCTTTCGGGACATCAAGTAGATTCCCGGTTATCGGTCGCGATGGTGGGCCGGGTGGATAAGAAAGTCCTCTTCGTCTTTTGTGATCACGAAACGCAATGAAAAGGTAGAGGAGTAAGGACACCGCGAGGCAGTAAACTGCGTTGATGATAGGGAGCTGCATGACAGACAGGAATGGCCGAGAGCAAAGATGGGGTGAGGAGCGCGATGAGTTATATGGCCAACTTGCCGCAATAGCACCGACACCGACGTGTCGTGCCGAGATGAGAAGAGTGGGGCCAAAGGGAAAGGTCTGGCCCACAATTTAAACACGTTCTGGCAGTGGCCACATGCGTCCGAAGTACGGTGCCGAAAATATCTAAGCTTTACAGTAGTTGGTTCGGAATAGTCGTTCTGGTTCACTTTAGCCAAGGACCCCGCACATGCGCGCACACGCCCAGCCAATGGGTGGTGATCACATGATCAATAAGCTCCCATGTCGTGCTTCCCCGTCCAATCCATTTGTACAAGGGAAGAAATGCGAATTGACTGCGGAGCATTTTGGATAATTTTTCCCACCAATATAATTCAAAGAACCCTCACCTTCGCTTCGGGAATGGTCTGCTCTCCTTCTGGATATCTTGTACAGTTTGTCTTGCATGTTGAGAGTCACAGCCTTCAGGAAGTCAGAAAAAGCACCGGGGTCGAGAACTGGTGACGCACCACCCATCCTCACCCACCAATGGAAGGAAAATCGACCGCCATCGAGGAAGAAGGGAGAACTGGGTTAATTCGAATAGCAGTCTCCAACGTAAAACTAGGTCAACAACTGGACACCGGAATCACGCTTTCGTAGTGATCTGAACCCTATTTTACGAAGACCCTGAGAACTGGAATGAGCGCCTGGAAAATTTCGGCGCAATCATTGAGGTGGTGGTGGTGGTCCTGAGGAGCATGATCAGGACCACAGGAACCCACGGGTATGGAATCAAAGCGATGACCGGTATGACCACCCTGAGAACAAGAATCGGAAGAAAGGATGGCACCAGAGGATGTGGTCGCTTTTCTGAATCCACAGAATCAAGTGGACTACGAACAAGGAAAGATGGTGCTACCACCCTCGGACGCGGACAACATGGACGACACGAATGAAGACGTTGATGAATCAGCCAAATAGAAGCCTCCATCAGCACGATCAGGAGGAAGGATGATGGTGGAGATGGTGGAGAAACACCCAAAAGCTACCGCGATCCCACCATGGAAAGTCCATCCCACGCACAGGCCAGGGACGTCTCGCACGCCCACGGAAACGCTGGCGAATGATGACGATTACCCGCTCTCGGAGCGAAGATTGACATTGAACTGCCAAGCTTGAAGCTTGAAGGCCTGAACAGACAGCCGGAAAAAAATCGCCGTGCAGCACTAGTATCAGACTCGGAACACCATTCACTTGAGGGGACCCAAAAGCGCTCTTGCGAACCGAGCCTAGTCCGCCAGAAATCAAGGAAGGATTGCATGCAAATCAAGAGGGCGTTGTGCACTCGCTTTGGGGAGGTATTACCTGTTCGTCACAACCGAAACAGTGAAAACGCATCAAACCGTCAGTCCAACAAGAAGGGACCGGCTACCGGGTTCGTAAAACCGCTCCGTCCGCTCCGCTCCGGAAGGAATACGTCCTGTTACCTTGAGCAACGATGGACCACGCTCTGGGATGCCCTGTTTCAACATGAAAGCGACGCAATGCCGCCGTCATCCACAATCATTTACACCAAAAAAAATTACGTTCTATGGCTCCAAACATGGTAATCTCGCGAGGGACGGGACGTCCCCGGGCCACAGTCAAACTCTCTGTTTGAGTCCTAAGACATATACAGGCCCGGCCCCATTCTGCCAGCGGAATCGAACTCTATGAACTTTATGGAAAATCATGCGGCGACTGCATCGTTTTTCTGGTGCTACCATGACTCGGGTGGCCCAGGTGCGGACTGTCGGCGTGTAGTGTTGCCGGATAGTCAGTTTCCGAGCCTCTCCACGGTATCTTGAAATGCTTTAATATTCTGCCTTCTACTTGGTAAATCATTGCCCTCCTCTTCTACTCTGCTTTCTACAGCTCGACTCGACCAGATCAATATGTCCGACTCAGCATTTCCGGCCGTGAACATCGAGAATACGCTCGGGATCACCTTCATAGGGCTGATTTTTACTTGTGTGTAGGTCGCTCTCTTTCTTTGCCGATCCCGGGCCCTTCGCTCAGCTGTTCAACCATAGCCTATATGGTATGATGATAGTTCAGACGTGCGTGGGGTTTCCTTCCTGAGGTGTTGACCTTGATTGATCAAATCGGATCGTTCAGATGGACTTACTACTGGTAACAAATCCTCATTTTGCTTGCCCTCCCCAGGAAACTGACTAGCTCCAGGCACAGCCGCAGTAGAGATTCAATGATAATGAAAGGGTTCATTGCGTTTTTACTGTACGTGGTACCCCTACTCATCGTCATATTTCACACATATTTCCATTCTTAGCGCCATGGATACCGTGCACACGACTCTTTGTGTTTATATACTCTATTGGTGAGACTAAATTATCTCCACTGTGCTGATAGCTCATCATATCAGGTATCTCATCCAGAATTTTGCCAATGTCAACAACTTGGACATCAACATGTGGTACGTCAACTCATCCTGGTGATAGAATTCGTTGCTGATTCATGACACAGGGCAATGGAGGTATGCTGCTGTTCAATCTACATTCCACGGGAATGACACATTACGCTGTCTACTCTGTGTAGTCTCAAATCAGCATCAATGTATGCTCTGCTTTCGCTGATCCAGCTTACAACTGACTCATGATTACCATAGTCTTTTATTGCCTTTATGATACAACTGTCTGTCCCTTTCTCTTCTCTCTCACTTGCGACTCTCCCTGATGTTGCTTAGCTTTTATGAAAGGCGCCTTTATCTCAGTAACCATCTCTTCCTGTGACCTTTCATGGCTCCCATTGTGACCTGATTTTCTGACAGTGAGCAGTGGCATCATCTTTCCGGTTATTATTGTAAGTACTATACGCCAGGCTGACTTATTCTGACACTTTCTGACATCCACTCATAGGTCGGGTTGGCCGTCCTTGTCCTTGGTGAGTACACCTACTGGAATAGGGAGGTGGATATGAATATATAATCACCTTGGCCACGGCTGGTCCCCCTTAGCTCTGGCATTAAGTGAGTGTCTTGTTTTCGCTCCTTATATGTCAACTTATATGTATGCCAGTATCCACAGTCAAAGAGTATATATGATCTTGTTGAATGTTTCTTCTTCGCCCAAAATCTGACATCCGAGCCAGACATGTGCTCAAGCGATTCTCTCGTTATCGCCCCTTGACTGTATGTCCCAGTTTATTCTCCTTCAGTTTACGACTACTGATGGCCCAATAGTGGTCGATATGTACAGGATTGGGCGGTTGCTCATTGGTGGATATTCTGGTTGCCTCATTGATGTGCTGGTGTCTCTACCACAAGAGAACAGGGTTTGCGAGGCAAGTTATTGTCTTATGCCTTCATAGTAGTATAACTAAGTTTGACCTCCATGCATAGAACCAACTCAATATTCATGACGCTGATGGTCTACAGTATCTGCACTGGTCTGTTAACGAGGTGAGAATCCGTGCTGAGTGAGTTAGGCAATATTAACGAACCAATGTAGTGTCCTTGCCACCACCGCACTTATCACCGTAAGATATTCATTTTTTATCCCCGTCCCTGCAATACGTTCTCATCGCTTGATTAGTTCATAGGTTCACCCACTACTATAACTGCTCAGGCGTTTTATGGCCCATTGGGCACATGTATGTTCGCACTGAAGTCATATGTAGTAAAAATGGTGCACTGACAATCTTCTAGGCTACATGAACTCTCTCCTCGCATTGTGGGAAGCATCCTCACTTTTCGAGTGAAATTCTGATGATTTTCGCCTTCAGGCTGAACAATCGTGACTTAATCCGAGATGGGTTTAGCAACATTAACTTGGGCGGCAATCGAACCAGGCACGAGCCTAAGCCAGCGCCAACTGGTATCTCTGTAACTGTGCACCAGACAGTCCCTATGAACTTTGCAAGGAGCAAGCACGCTTCAGATGCAGAATTGAGTGTGTCAATATCAAAGAGCCTGGTAAGATCCTTGCACTCTGTTGTAACATGCCGAGGTTGAAATCATCTTATTATTAAAGGAGGGTACCTCTACTTTTCGGACACACGAGGGACCATCAGAATCAATTGTTTAGTGGAATCACTTGTAATTCTTACGGGTTGTACGGCGAGTTGATTTCTCTGGTTTATAGGAAGCAAACTGCCAGAGTATCATACATGTATGCACAGAAGCCGATACCGGACTTGTCAGTGCGAGGATCGTGGGGATCTGTCAATCAGGCGCCTATTTAAGTCCCCAGTTCATAATGAATGCAAGAAATGAGGGGAGATAATATACAGTAAGGAGTAAACCTGCGAGTCGGGTTATTGTATGTTCCCCTATGCACGGCCATGGCCACAGTTCTGATTCTGACACATCATTGAAATTATTGATTTTCAATCAGCCTGAACCAGGTATAGGCCATTGATTGTCACCTGTGTTATCGTAAGAGGCATGTGGGAAAGAACCCTGCATCAGGCTGGGTAGATGTGGAGCTATACTGTACTGTAAAGTTGTTGACGGGCTGGACGGACGAGACACAGCAACCGACCGTTGAACCGTACCTGGATTCCGGGTACCATCTGATGCACCTCCGCGGGCCGCAGTGGACCGTGAGAGAATTGCGGCCTTGCACATCACTTGGCAAGTCACCCGAGCCACACACCGCCCGAGAAACAGTCCATGATGCCTACTATGTGCTATTCATTCATGTTGCTATTGTTCTTTAATGCTTCGGTATAGCCTAATGGATGCTTCCACATCAATACAGTTGACGCTGTCATAACCCATACCCCTCGGTAACACCCAAAATGTATGGGTTATGACAGCGTATGGGTTATGACAATTTTGCTAAAAATAGACTAAAAAAACTCAACATT
>QLOT01021083.1:0-12309 GCA_003313875.1 Russula aff. compacta | reverse complement strand
TTAACAAGAACCATGTAGTTATGTTCCTCCGTCTCCCGCTGCCCGATCTGAGTCAGGGGAAATGCCAGATGAGTATGTAGCTAGAACAGGAGTAGAGCAGTGCCTACGTTAATGTGGATGAACTTGTGCTCATACACCACGGAGATGTATGAATGTGTATGGCGAAAGAAAACACGTTCATACTCAGGAGAGAATGTTCTTCCTTGGTCAGGAGAGTCTGATGGCTTGTACCATACACCAAACTGGAGTTTTGCAATTCGCGGACGAACCTGGCGAGCCAGATCCTCTCTTTGAGTACGGATCCTATCCTGCTCCGGGTCGATGTACTGCGCATTCTCAAGCGTATGCTTCAAGTCCAGAGGGACGGTCTTATGAAGATTGAAAATTTTGAGAGCGAGTCCGTTGATGACGATATTGTTCTCGCTTGACTCCCTGTGCCACTTGAGGAGTCGCACGCCCAGGCTTGAGGCGACACGGAGGGTGGCTTTACCGTTGTGGATACGACCTGCAGAGCCCCTGCCCATCTCGACTTCAAAGGTCGGTCTTCGGCCTCCGTACTCGTCGGGGTCGTAGAGACCCTCACCGTGAAGGACAAGGGCCACGGCCTTTCGAACATCATATACATCTGCATCGGAATCAATGCGTGCGAGGTCGATCTCCATTGTACAAATGTCAAGGGAGGGGATAGGAACACGCTGGTAGGGTAGTAGGCAAGGTGCTGACGAGACAGTATTTATGTTCTGTAGAACGCTGCGGATGATGTGTTCCCATTCTAGTTGTGCACTCGCCCTTGTCGAGTCGTCGTTTCTTCTTTTCTCGCGCGTGGCGCTGGCGCAGCAGTCGCGTGATCACGTAATCGATTGGCTCACGCTTCACCGTCCCAATATTGCTTGGATGAGCTATTTGTCGCAATGTGGATGACTTGTCGGTCCCATTTGTTCCATCTAATACTCCTCTTCTATATATGTAAAGTGTCTGAGTACGCCAGAACAATTCGAGAAGGCTGCGGGATTACGGGACGAGATTCGTGTCGAGGCTGCGAATGTCATCTCCTCGTTATCCTATGGTGCGCAATCATTACTGCGGACGTCACTTCCACCTATCGACCTCAGCCCCTCCTCTCTATTACAGGATGTCCGGGTGCGCCCGCAGCTTGCTACACGCCAACCCACATCAGCCTCCCTCTTACATCTCACGCTTCAATCCCTTAGAACCCTCTACGACTGAGAATTGTGACTTGCCCTTCGTACCATCTCAGTAGCGCGTGCCGAGCTCATAGGTCCCTCATAATGGACTCTCAGGGATGATTCGTCCCTTTGTGCGTGAGAACGCGAAACTTGCTCTCGGCCATTTTTTCCAAGCTGCGTGAATGACTTCATGCTAATGACCTGTGTAATTCCACTTCCACGGCGCACCCATCGCCTCTCCGCAGCCCGATGTTCTCGATGTGTACCTCTATTTGCTCACGGATTCCTCGAAGCACTCTAGCATATCTACTGCGCACTCCTTGGCCGCGCGCTGCACACCCAGCCATGCACCGTTCTTGCTGAACGGATCCCTCCTGCGCCGAATGTGGACGAGAAGCTTCGCGTGGTTGGCGCCAATTCGAATGCTGCGAGGCTATACCGCCCACGCAGCCCCATGGATTGGTTTGGTTGCGCATCACAACATCTCACAACTGTATTTGCAAGCGCCACGTTTAGGGGCAGGAGCTCGCGTTAACGCCCCAGCCCCCTTGCCCAAGGCAATCAATATGTCGCTGTTCACGTGCTAGTGCTCCTGCCGGGAGATCAACCACAGGGGCGTCCCCGCAACTGTCTTGTCGTAGTCTCCCAACTGTATGATCGTGCCAGAATCACCAATCACCCCAACGCTAGCTCTGGGACTATGCAGAACTTTTTCTACGGATGTGCACCTCGCTGCTAGCCTATGGTAGAAAATCTAAGTTCTTAGCTGTCCATTCGACGTACTTACAGTGTGCCAGCATGACGCATATAATTCGAGCGAGCCCAGCCATCTAACATTCCCAGATCTGGCTGCTTCCCTTGCTGTGATGCATGAGATGAGCCGCATGATTTCAAGACTGAATGGCCACAAACCTGTTCCAGGGCATGTTTTGTTCTCCGTAAGCAGCATTCTCCAAATCAGCTTTCGAGAGTAGCTCGCTAACCAAGCTTTCCGACCTTGTTCACGTCACCAACAACAGAATGCAGAGTGCCACTAGAATGGGAGGACGAGCCGAAAGCCTTTGCTACCTGCGCGAGTGTACTTTCCTCGATCGCGATCGCGGTCCTCGCGCATGCAACAACCACATGCGACGGATGGACCGCGGTTGCTGGCACCAGCGCTCACTCACCTACACACCGTTGTGCGCTATGCAACGTACTAATGGGTCCGCACGCTCCCGCGTAGTATCACTGATACGCGCACATTATTTGTGGATTCGAGTCCAGGTGCTGCCCTGCTTTCTCCTGTGTCCTGTGTTCCTAAAATAGATGAGGACCGGCCCGTCGTGCATGCTGCGCTCCCACCTCTCTGCAATCTCGTAATCCAATACCCTCGTCTGCGAATACAATAATGTATCGCCACGCGTCTCGCCTGTTTCAGGCAGCCCAAAAATTTCGTCTACAAACTTTGCACCAAAGACCAAGCAGCGCCACCATCATGGTAGAGTTGGACAGTTGTCCGTCGGCGGACCCGCTTCAATGACATGGACGCGGGCGTGCACTAACAGCAGTTACACCCCCTCCGCGACTTTTCCGATCGTAGGGACAACGTTCGACGCCGTGTTCGACGCGCTTGGCGTGCCACGACTGCACTGCACGCTCTCGTGAACGCGCTCAAATCACGTGATTCACACGCGCTCCAGGGATTATGCTCGCAAACCTGGTCAACGGCCACGCGCAGCGCCAGGCTCTCATCATTGCTCACGAAGAACTCCTCTGCTTGCCCTGGAGTGTGCTCGTCGGCCCACCCCCCCTTGCTACGCCGCGCTTGTTGCGATCATCGAGTTCAGATGTGAGGCGGCCCAAGATCGCTTTGTGGTTGTGATTGAGAACACGCTCAGCATCCCGTCGAGTTTGGTGGGGGACTGCGCCGCGGTTTCTAGTTTAACTTTCTCATTCCTGTGCTGAGTCTTGCCTAGCTTGCCTGCATGTTATACGGATAGCTATTTGTGGTGTGACGGTATTAAACTATTTCCTTTGCCGCTGCATAGTCTCTTGCTTGATGTAGCTGGTTTTCAGTGAGAAGGATTACCCTACATAACAGCTATCATCTCATTACATCCGGTTCTCCGGCCTGGCCTGGGCTTGACCGCTGAGCGATCGGCGTCGTATGCCGGAAACTGATCACGTTCCACCAGTGCTAGTATTACACCTGCGCGTTAAATAAAACATTTATGAACTGAATAGGTCTTGGGGCAGCCCACTGTGGTTGCTACAATCTACTCTGCCTCTGCACCGTGCTCTAACAGTAGTTGTGCGATATCGTGATGTCCGTTCCGTGATGCCATCTCGAACGGTGTCTGGTTTAACTTGTCCCGCAAATGCACGTCAGCGCCGCCTTTAAGAAGAGCCTCTGTGATCTCCAGGTTTCTTGAGATGGACGATAAGTAGTGTAATGTTGTCCAGCCTTGTTCATCCACAGCATCCACGTTAGCACCGTGTCGGAGTAGTAAGCGTACAGCTTCGAGTTCATGTCCGAGAGATGCTTTACGTAATGGAGTCCAGCCATGTCTCATAACACTGTCTACATCTGCTCCGTACTCCAGCAACAGCCGCATAGTTGTCAGTTGCCCAACCCCAGACGCCAGGTGCAAAGGAGTCTCGTTGTGGTCGTCCCTGCAGTCCACGTCTGCTTGATACTCCAGTAATAGCTGGACGACGTCGCTGCTCCCACCATATGACGACGCACGGTGCAATGGGGTCCAGTCATCTATCGAATAATTTGGATCCGCCCCGTGCTCCAGCAGCAAACGTGCAACGTCAACGTGGCCGCTGTCTATTGCCCCATCCAATGGGAACCGATCAGGGCTCTCCTGGGGATTTACATCGTTTGGATGGATGGCGATGAACTGCTCTGTTAGGCTGTACAGTCCACATCTTGCAGAATAATACAAAGGAGTCCCTTTGGGTTGCGATGGGCGTTCGGCGAGGTCCTCCAAAGCTCGTTTGTGCCAGTCCTGATACACGTCGTGGATCCAAATCCAGGCAGAAAAATGTGGTTTGTCTGGATCAAATAGCACTTTGATCCCATCTTGTATCGATAACGACACATCTCCAAACCGAGCATGATCGAACCAATGCTGTGCCGCGTAGAACGCCATAGTATAGTTCTTCAACATATTTTTATCAATCCCCTCATCTAGCTTGAGCAGAGTGCTCAGGCAAGCTTGCACAATAAGTAGATGTGCAGGCTCGAGAGGGATGTGGAAGCGTGATGCGTTCTTTGCCTTCGCGAGTCGATCCGACGTCAAAAACTCCTTCACCGAGAAGTGCGAAAATTGCACGACCCGAGAATCATCGACCTTGATCACCGCGATCAGACTTGAGCAGACCGACAGTACTGCGTCTTCCGAGTTCTCTGGCCGCCAACCCGATATCAGGTCAGGTGTCGTTTCCGAGTCGAACCGGATTACAAGAATCTCGGCGAGTTCCTCGACGCGCAGAGGACGAGAAGACACGACGAGGCATTGAAACAGATGATGGGCGTGCTTCCATCTTTCTTCAGGAATCTCCAACAATGTCCGCTCGTATGTCTCGTCCAGAGTAGTCGGAAGATCATTCAAAGTGCGTCGAATACTTGGAGGAAGACATCGTCGCAGCGTTTCCAATTGACAAAACACCCAACGGAACCTGAATCATCCCATCAGAGACCATCTCGAACAGATAGTATGAGTTTGTCTTACATCCCATTGGCCCTCTCTGTGAGAGTATAGATAACAAGTTCCTTATCCTCCGCTCTCCATTTCCGCATCGTTCTGTCCGAGTGGACAATAAAGCGGACATAATTAAGAATGTCATCCTTTTGTCCACTCTCGTCGTGAAGGGAGATATGGCGAACTGTCAAGGGTTCGAGAACCGTTCGGATGTCTTGTTCGGGTCGACTCATAGCGCAAATACGCAGAGCGGGATGGGAATTGACCAGATCCTCGACCAGATTCAGGACCTTCTCACGTGGGGATGGGATACCAGGAGTGTTTGGACACTCATCTAATGCGTCCATGATAATGTACGTTGGGGGTTGTCCTTGGACGTCCAGTATATCTTGTAGACATTTGGTAAGCGCAGCCTCACTTGGCTGATCCAAGCCGTTACGATGAGTGGTATACAAGTGAGAAAGAATAGTCCAAGGGTGGTTGGATTGGTCGCAGAGCTGAATCAGTATGGAGGAGAGCAAGTTGCGTATGTCACGTTTTGAAGAATCTTTGAAGTCGAAATAGAAATAGGCAAATGATGCTTCTCCGACCTTATATGTGGTCTTGATATCTTCGATTATTGCAGAGCTGGACAAGAATAAAAACCAGAAGGACTGAAGAATTTGGGAACAACATACGCGATGATTGTTTTGCCTGAACCTGCTGTAAAACGGGAGCCATCAGTGGAGAAAAAGCAAAATAAAGAATAACAGTACGTTTTCCATGTATCCATAGAAGAGAACCAGTTGATTTCCATTCCTTGAAAGAACTACCGTGGATGAGCCATGTCGTAGTCCCGTCGTGCTGAGTGTCGGATGCATTATTGTGATTTATGGAAGGATTTGGAGGAGAGAGCCAATTGCGAAGGCACTCCCGTGAATGATTGCCTACGAGTATGTTTTAGTGAAGGTGAGATATGATGAGGTGTTTTGGTGTAACGAACGTTTCAATTCCTCAGCAGCTGTGCAAAGCAAAATAGGTGATTATGATGGGATAGGCGAATAGTGAAGCCTTGCGCACTATATTTGATACTGTGTGTCATCTCCAAGGTTTTTGCCACCGTCGTCCGGGTCTCCTCCTGCGTCAGTCTATCCAGCCTTTGTAACGCATCTTCAACTTCTGTTCTTCCTATCAGCCGTTTCACAAATTTCTCTTCTCCTGTATTAGAAAGAGCCAAAACGTCCGTAGAATTGACTCACTCATTCGTTTCTGTTGCATCTCCTTCGTTGAAAGTGCGAGGATGGTGAGCACCTCTGCCATCACCTTACCAAGCATCGCTATCATTTCCGCGGTGAGTGGGATCCCAGAGTATATATTGAGACGTGTGATGAACCCTTCGATGCGCTCAAAGAGCTCGATAAGGACTCTACGGCTTGCGGCGACGTCCTTAGCTACCTGAAGAGTACAGCGTCACAGCAGGGAACTATGAGGAACCGATGGAGGAAGTTACCTCGAGTAGGACGCGGATTCCAGTAAATATTACTTTTGCAGGAGAGAATGCCTGTGGATAGAATGTGTCTGAATAGGGATATGCGAGACCCCACTGAACTCCCACTGAGGCTTACAATGCTGACGCCTGCGCCGATCGTCTCAGAGAAGATGTACAGAAGATGTACAGTAGGATCGAGCGACCTCATTAATGTTTTATCAGACATTCCCGCCTCTTCGAGTGCGTCTGTCTGCTGTTGGAGTATCTGTGATACGGCATCGGGGGAGTTGCATTGGTCGAGGTCGGCAGCGAGGGGATGGGTTCGGAGGTCTTTCCCTGTCTTTCTCTCGTATTCCGTCGATGCTGCATCGAATATGGATCGGAAATTAGAAGAGGAAACGGATGGATGGCAGGCTCTGGACATAGTGCTAGTGGGAGTAATGGTGCGTGTGGTATCCCAGCACTGCCTCATGGCTTGGACGGACGTAATCGATAGACGCCCTACTACTAGTAGTATTAGTACGACTCGAAATTGATCATCGCTATCCTCGTTACTGCCCTTGTCGATGTCGGTCGTATTTTTTTATGTCACGACTCGGACACAAATACCCTCCCTTGTAATTGTTTCGCTTTCTAGTTGGGTTGCACACCCCACTGTCTTGATACCAATAAACAGCCCCGAACGAACGAACGAACTCGATGATGCTGTGCACAGTCCCACACGATCTATTTATCTGGTAGGCAGACCACTGCGAATTGCCTCATCGGATACACTGGTAGTGTGGTAAGGAAGGTTCCAGCGAGACAGCATTTATATTCTGTCCAACGCTGTCGATAGTGTGTTCCCATTCTAGTCGTGCACTTGCTCGTGTCATATCTTCGTGTCATCTTCTCTCGTGGCAGGCGCAGTCACCACAACGACGCCACCAGGACAGCAAGCCAGTCAAGAGCAACGCAACCTCCGCCAACGATGAGCTCTTTGTCGCCACGTACATGACTTTTCATTTCCCTATATCCATTTAACCCTCACCTTCCAGCCTTGTCAGGCGCCTAAGTGCGCCAGAACCATTCGAGGAGGATTCTGTACGCAGATGGCAGCTGCGAGGGTAGAATGTTGGTCCTGATAACGAGGGAGTTGGAGGGGAAAGACTCCTAGAAACGTGAGTGCGAAATGGGAGAAAATGGGAAGGCACTCAGTGGACGGCAGTTCCACGGTCGTGAGAACGAGAATGACAGAGCGCGACGTGGAAGCAGTTCCACTCGAGAAAAGGATGAGAGAATAGGAGCACATGAAAAGGAAGAAAGAACTGGGATTCGCGATGACGGATCTATGCCATCCTCAAGGAAGAAGGTTCCTACATGTGAAATTGCCCGAATAGAGCTGCAGTATCGGTGTACGCGCATCGTACAGGAGGAGTGGTAAGAAAAATGTTAGTAAGGTGTGAGAAGGTGGCTAAAGATGGCATAACAAGGGGGGCTGGCGCTGTGCGGTTACGACCACGTTGATCGTCGTTGCCTAAGGGAGAAGGGAAAAAAGTGAAAATGGAACGTCGGGATCAGGACGGGAGATGATGCGATAGGCTTGCAGGAATCTTGCCAGTGCACCAGTGGCCAAAAGTCAAAAAGTGGAAGAATGATGGGCACGAGGAGAGTTTGTGACAAAACGAGACGGACGAGACTGAGGCCCCGTGACTGCTGACGCGCTGACGACGACGGGCGCTTATCAGTGCCTCGGTCCGAGATCCAAGGTGGCTGCCAACGTCAACATCATCACCTCATCGCAATCATTACATCTCCGTTTCTCCTTTCTTTGCCTGGCTCTCCAGAAAGCGCTCTTCCCATGGAGTCTCACTCTCTGAACCAACTGCAACTGAGATTTGTGACCGTGCGCCTTGTGTCATCTCAACATCACGTGCTGGGCTCGTAGGTCCCTCACTGGGGTTTCAGGAATTCCTGATTAATCGATGATTGGTCCACCTTGCGTGAGGACGTGAATTTTGCTGTCAACCATTTTTTTTCCTGGGCCGGGTGGTGACCTTCACCTGTCCAATCCGACTCCCAGCCCCTCTGCAGCTCCAAGTTCTTGATGTATGCTTCCCGTCCCCTCACGGATTCTTCATTAGCATATCTACTCTGCACTCCTTTCTGTCGCACAATGCACATCAGTCATGTACCGTTGCTACTAAGCGGGATAAGAAGCTTCGCGTTGGCGGTCCCAGCGCGAATGCTGCGGGACTATACTATGCAGCCCCGTGGGATGGTTGGGTTGCGCATCATCTCCCGAATTTATTGGAAAGCCCGGCATCAAGGCACATGAGGTCTCGTTGACGCTCTAGCTCCCCTTTCCAACGACAATCAAAATGTGGCTGTTCACTTGCTAGGGCTCCTGCTAGGCGATCAACTACAGGGCGCCCCTTTAGTTGTCTTTTGATAGTCTCCTAACTCTACAATCATGCCAGAATCGCCAATTGCCCTAACTCTAGCCCTGGGACTATGCAGAACTTGTTTTATGGATGTGCAACTCGCCGCTTGCCTGTAGTAGAAAATCCAGATTCTTAGATGCTCATTTGACGTACTCACAGTGTGCTAACATGACACACATCATTCGAGCGAACACAGCCATCTAACATCCCCAGGTCTGGCTGCTTCCCTTGTTGTCTGGCATGGGATAAGCCACACGATTGACTTCAAGAACTGAATGGCCACAAACCCGTTCCAGGGCATGTTTCGTTCTCCGTAAGCAGGATTTTCCCAGCCAGGTCTGTATCTGAATCTCAGCCAATCGAACTCTAGATTATCTCATGATGGACGGGGGGTAGTAATGTCAGACTGTTGTCGAGAGTAGCTCACTAACCAAGCCTTTCAACCTTGTTCACGCTATCACCAACAATGAAATGCACTGGGCCAGAGTGCCACCAGAATAGGAGGAGATGGGCCGGAAGTTTCTGCTACCTGCGCACTGTTGCACTGCGCTTGCTACGATCGCAGTCCTCGGGCTTGTAGACAACCACGTATGACAGATGGGCAGCGGTTGCTGGAATCAGCGCACACTCACCTATACATTGGTGGGCGCTATGCATTGTACTAATGGGTCCGCAGGCTCCCACACTATATCGCTGATACGTGCACACAACTTGTAGATTCAGGTCCAAGTGCTGCCCTGCTTTCCCCTGCTTTCCGTATTCTGAAGATAATGACTCGGAGGACTGGCCTGTCGTGCGTACCTATGATGCCACGCTCGCACCCATCTTCAATCTCGTAATCCAATACTGTCATCTGCGAGTCCCGTTGGTCAAATAATATATTACCACGCGTTTTGTATGTTTTGGCCGCCCAAAAACCTTTTCTACAAACTTTGCACCAAAGACCAAGCAGCGCGCCCATCATGTCAGACGTCGGCTGGCTTGCCTTGGACGCATCCTTCGACGACATAGATGCGGGCATGGGCGAGCAGGCGTTGTACCTCCCGCATTACTGTGCTGGCGGTGAGGACACCGTTTGACGCTGTTTTCGATGCGCTTGGCGTGCCACGATGGAAGCGCTCAAATCACGTGATGTGGACGCTCAGCTGTGTTCACGCTCGCGAACCCGGTCAACAGCCACGCACAGTTCCAGGCTCTCATCTTTTCCAACGAACAACTCCTCCGCCCGCCCTGGACTGTGCTCATTGCCATTTCCCCCCCCGTGGATGCATGCTGTGCCGCGCTTGGTGCGATCATGGAGTTCAGATGTGGGGCGGCCCAAGAGCGCTTTGTGGTTATGAACGAGAACACGCTCAGCATTCCGTCGAGTTGGTGGGGGACCGCGCGGCGGTGGGGGAGTTTTCAGATTTCACCTTCATGCCTCATCCTTGTGTTGAGTTGTGCCTCGCCTGGCTGCATGTCATGCTCATAGCCATTTGTGATGCAACGGTATTAAACTATTTCCCTTGTCACTTCATAGAAGTGAATAGGTCTTGGGGAAGCCCCCTGAGGTTGCTACAATCTACTCTACCTCTGCACCGTGCTCCAACAGTAGTTGTGCGATATCGTGATGTCCGTCCTCTGATGCCATCTCGAACGGTGTCCTGTTTAACTTGTCCCGCACATGCACGTTAGCGCAGCCTTCAAGAAGGGCCTGTGTGATCTCGAGGTTTCCTGACAAGGACGATGCCCAGTGTAATGCTGTGAGGCCATCTTCATCCACAGCATCCACGTTAGCACCGTGTCGGAGTAGTAAACGTACAGCTTCAAGCCTTTCTCTGAAAGATGCTCGATGTATTGGAGACCAGCCATGATCCATAACACTGTCTACGTCTGCTCCGTACTTCAGCAACAGCCGCATAGCTGTCAGTTGCCCAACCTCAGACGCCAGGTGCAAAGGAGTCTGGCTGCGGTCGTCCCTGCAGTCCACGTCTGCTTGATACTCCAGTAATAGCTGGACGACGTCGCTGCTCCCACCATATGACGCACGGTGCAATGGGGTCCAGTCATCTATCGAATCATTTGGATCCGCCCCGTGCTCCAGCAACAAACGTGCAACGTCAACGTGGCCGTTGCTTATTGCCCCATCCAATGGGAACCGATCAGAGCCCTCCTGGGGATTTACATCGTTTGGATGGATGGCGATGAACTGATCTGTCAGGCTGTACAGTCCACATATTGCAGAATAATACAACGGAGTCCCTTCCGGTTGCGATGGGCGTTCGGTGAGGTCCTCCAAAGCTCGTTTGCGAGAGTCCTGATAAACGTCGTGTATCCAAATCCAGGCAGAAAAATGTGGTTTGTCTGGATCAAATAACACTCTGATCCCATCTTGTATCGATAACGACACATCTCCAAACCGAGCATGATCGAACCAATGCTTGGCCGCGTAGAACGCCATAGGATAATTCTTCAACCCATTTTTATCGATCTCCTCATCTAGCTGGAGTAAAGTGCTCAGACAAGCTTGCGCGAGACGTTTGTGCGCGGGCTCGAGAGGGATGTGGAAGCGTGATGCATTCTTCGCCTTGGTGAGTCGATCCGACGTCAAAAACTCCTTCACCGAGAAGTGCGAAAATTGCACAACCCGAGAATCATCCACCTTGATCACGGCGATCAGACTTGAGCACACGGACAGTACTGTGTCTTCCGAGTCCTCTGGCCGCCACCCCGATATCAGGTCAGGTGTCGTTTCCGAGTCGAACTGGATTACAAGAATCTCGGCGAGTTCCTCGACGCGCAGAGGACGAGAAGACACGACGAGGCATTGAAACAGATGATGGGCGTGCTTCCATTTTTCTTCAGGAATCTCCAACAATGTCCGCTCGTATGTCTCGTCCAGCGTAGTAGGAAGATCATCCAAAGTGCGCCGAATACTTGGAGGAAAACATCGACGCAGCGTTTCCAATTGACAAAACACCCAACGGAACCTGAATCATCCCATCAGAGACCATCCCGGACACATAGGACGAGGTGGTCTTACATCCCATTGGCCCTCTCTGTGAGAGTATAAATAACAAGTTCCTTATCCTCCGATCTCCATCTCCTCATCGTCAGGTCCGAGTGAACAACAAAACGGACATAATTAAGAATGTCATCCTTTTGTCCACTCTGGTCATGAAGGGAGATATGGCGAGTTGTCAGGGGTTCAAGGACGGTTCGGATATCTTGCTCAGGTCGACTCATAACGCAAATACGCAGAGCGGGATGGGAATTCACCAGGTCGTTCACCAGAGTCAACACCTTCTCGCGTGGGGACGGGATACCAGGAGTGTTTGGACATTCGTCTACTGCGTCCATGATAATGTATGTTGGGGGTTGTCCTTTGACACTGAGTATATCTCGTAGACACCTGGCGAGTGCAACCTCACTTGGCTGATCAGAGCCGTTACGGTGAGTGGTGTACAGGCGAGAAAGAATAGTCCATGAGTGGTTGGACTGATCGCAGAGCTGAGCCAGTGTTGAGGAGAGCAGGTTGCGTATGTCACGTTTTGAGGAAT
>QLOT01021063.1:0-19901 GCA_003313875.1 Russula aff. compacta | reverse complement strand
CGCAGAGACAGGCAGGTAAGCACAAGTAGGCAGAGGTATGGCAGGTGTGCCAAGGCGCAGTCGGATAGTCGACAGGCACAGATGATCCACTGGCAGGCAGGTGAAGGCAAGGGCAGGTTGCAGAAAGAAAGAAAAAGGAGCTCACCCATATCCATGTGCAGGCTTGGGCAGGCACAGGGCAAGTGCAGCCAGGAGGGAGCGGGGATGTGCAGGTTGAAACGTAGGTTGAAGTTGAACATGAACTCATGCACACACACGCAAATGCGACAGAGTCACATCCATGTGAGCAGTGTCATGGGTGTGGGAAGACGGACTTGTTGCATTTTCCAATTTTCAACATTCATCCGCACCCATTCCCTCTCCGCCAGTGGCAGGCTCTATCAACGTGGTGCGGCATTGCTCAATGCAACACCGTTGAGTCTGGCTGCAATCTGCATGCACCTAGCCACGCCAGCACCCCTGCCCATGTCCACGTCTGTGCTTATGTCCCCCCATGCTGGCCTGTGCCCACCCATGCTCGTGGGTGAGTCCTTTTTTCCCCTCTTTCTGCTTGAGTTCACGATTGCAACCCAGATGCGCAAAAATGCCAGTGCACCTCCTGCCCACGTCCGCCCTGCCCACATCTGTCTGCGCACATGTGCCCCTGCCTCTTGCATCCGATTGCCCACTACTTCTCCCATCACACAGGACGACCACATCTGCCTGCGTGCACCCATGCCCACCATGCCCGCCTCCATTGCCCAACGGCAATGGCCTCACGCCCATTCCAGCCCACTCACACGGCCGCCCCCCCTCTGCTTTCACGCGCCTTGCCCGTCTCCCCCTGCATTCACTTGTTTGTAGGTGAGTCTTTCTTTGCCCGCCTCCGTTGCCCAATGGCAATGGGCCCTCATGCCCATTCCAGCCCACTCATACGGCCCCCCCCTCTGCTTTCACGCGCCTTGCCCATCTCCCCCTGCATTCACCATCCCTGTGCTCACCCGTGAGTCTTTCTTTTTTCTGTTTTTTTATGTTTGTATTCATGTCTGCAACCCGCTGCCCACCTACCTTCACTCACTACTGCAGCGCTGCCTTCCTCTCCACCCGCGCCCACTATGCCTGCCTCCCTTCGCCCATTCCATGCCCGCTCGCATGGCCGCCTCCCCTCTGCTCTCACATGCCTTGCCTGTCTCCCCCTGTATTCGTCCCTGTGCTCACCCTTGCCTGTGGATAAGTTTTCCTTTTTTTATTTCTGTTTTTATGTTTATATTCATGTTTACATCCTCGTGTAGGAATCTCGCGCCTTCCGTCGCTGGTACTGCCCAGCCCTCTTGAGGCCACTCGCCCTCTGTGCAAGTAGCTCAGCATCGTCCATCACCTGCGTTTGTCGGCCTCGTGCCATCGCGGGCCAATGCGATTGGAGTAGAAGGGTTTATACATATTTAGTAGAAATTACAATAAGGTACAGTAGAGTATATTGTATGCTACAGTACACAATGCATGGGGTCGTAAGATGGATAAACGAAAAAAAAATTCTGTGCGGAATTGGTGCAGTACCCACGCGAAAATCGGCTCAAAGCCGGCTTCAGTTGGCACTGGCAGCTGTACGCGCCGTGAAAGGAAGTTTTCCTTAAAAATATTCTAGTCTTAACTTCTCCTTAAATTTCATTAAATGCATCATGAAAGGAAGCTCTCCTTAAAAGATGCTTGGTGAGCATCTTAGGTACTTAGTTGAACTTTTCTTCTTAAACTGCTTAAATTGTCTTACACACGATCTGGTTAAGTATAAATTAAGCAAAAATGCGTGCTTAGCATGCTTAAATGCATGTTAAGACAAATAAGGAATTTTAAGGAGGTTTGAATTACAAATCAAAAGTGTGATAGAGGCCACTGCACACCTGCACGTAGGTTTATCGTTAATCATTGGAGGTGGATCTCGGAAACCCATCCACTTAATTATCCATTAATGTTGCAAGCATAGACCAGGACCAGGTTGGCTCTGTGACTGTCGGGGAAAACTCTGATACCTTGTTCTTTAAGTCTGCACACCGGATCTTGGAGCCTAGGCCGTCACGAGGATCGATTGATCCATGATTTGACTTTCCTGATCAGTCGGAGATGAAGAGTTTTCCCAAAATATGTGCCCAGATGGTGTAGGTGTTCCATCACCTCGGCCCATTATTATTTGCCCTATTTCCCGGTATTGAATGCAGCACGCACGTTCGCCTACTGCATAGAGTTTCGTTGCCTTACTAACCGTTCAACGTAAGATGATGATGCTTCGTTCCTGCGTTGCCTCATTGAGTTTCCAGGCCAGTCATCAAGGCCAAGAAAAAAAGTCGCGCGGCATCCGATGAATCGGGTCAATATTTGAGGGTTGATGGCACACGGCCGGCCTCCCTCTTTGATCTCTGATCACTGGCCCCGTAAGGAACCGAAGAGCTAACCGAGGCGGTGAACTGACCGGGCTGATTGTATTCACGACCCCGCTCAACGCTCGAGTAGTTCAGATGATCTCAACCATGGCTGCTCCAGTTCTTTCTCTCAACACCCATCATGTCCAGGACCGCTGCGTCTCCCACTACCAGTCCCCCGCTTTCCCCGCCACCCAGCGGGCCGTCCAGTCCAGTTCAGTCCCGCCGTACCCAGCAACGCAGGGGGTCCACCACCAGTGCGACGGATCCCTGGGGAAATCACCTCGAGCTTAACATGAACCCTGGCCGAACCACATCCTGCAAATTGACGATCGTACGCGTCAACCCGACACCTCCAATTCAGCTCGACGAGCAGCCGCCCTCTCCTCAGCACCGTCGACACCTCAGCCTCGGCTCCCATTCCCAGAATCCGCACAGGCGGGGCACGGGGAAGAGCGAGAACACGCGTATGAGCTTCGCCTCGGCCTCCTTTGCGCCGCCGGGGTCGTCCTCGGGGTCTGGACCGGGACCGGGCAGTCCTACTCATGGACATGGACACGGCCTGCATCGGCGTTCCTCTGTACCAAAGCCCCGCCTTACCGCGGATCAACTCGTCTCTCTCGCTCAACAGTCCTGCAACCCACAGTCGGCGCCCATCTCTCCCCAAACAGCTGGTGGAACGGCATCATTGGCCAGATCGGGCCGTACTTCATTTACCGCAATTCCTGATGACGTCTTCCTTCCATTCGTGGATCGTGCTGATGAAGTCAAGGCGCTCTTCACTTCCCCGCAACCAGGCGCAAGGCTATTCGCTCTCCTGGCACAGACATTCCCACCCCGTTCTTCATCTGAGCCTCCTGTGACAGAGGAGGCAGTGTTCGGGACAGACCCTAGGCAATGGTCTTCTGCGCAGCTCGAGTATTGGGTGAAGCAAGTTGACCGTGACATCGCTCCAGATGAAGTCTGGGTTGGCCTCGTTCGTCGCTGCGTCCTATATCACAGCGAACTCATTTGGGAACGAATCAAGGGCGCGCTCGGCTCTCCTCCCGAACTTGATCCCGGTGACTTCGAAGAAGACTCTTTTATCGTCGATGGCCCCGTGACATTCAAAAATCTGAAACTGGACCCACCGCGGGATCTTGCTCCGCCACTTTCTGAGAGTCCCACTGCCGACCTTGATACGGAGCCGGAGCTCCAGCCAACGCCTGACCATGTATCGGAGTCCAACACGTCAGCTGCCGGGGACCCTCCTGTCGTCTCCGCGTTATCCATCGAACCTGTGCTCATCAGCACCTCGCCCGTGGCCGAACACGACCATCCGCCGACACGCCCAGGCGGTCAACGCATGCACGATATTTCCGAGGACATCCGGGAGGAATCGGACGAGAACGAAGACCAGGAAGAACCCACGGAGCCCGCTTTTTCTCCGCACGAGGTCATACAAGGTTTACGCATTTCGACGATCCCTGCCCAACCGGGGCTCTTCGCGACCGAGTCTGGTCAGGCACGTGCGCCATTGCGCGCCTCGTCCATGTCGTTAGTGACTCAGCAACAGCCAACTCAAATCCCCCCTGAGAACTCTTCATCGCCGCCAAAGGGAAGTGGTGTGGTGGTGGGCAGCTCGCGGAGGTGGAGCTACGCGGCATCAAACGCAAGCAGCGAGGTCTATGACGTCGTTGGCGAGCGTGGACCTGGCAACCCACTTTTCCCGACCAACTTTGCCAGGCTCGCACTTGGGCCTACGCTCACGGCCAAGTACGTATCCGGAATCCCGCGTGAACGGTGACGGCTTTTGCTGATGATTTTTTTGTTTTTCTCAACTCTCGCATAGCAACCCTGCGTTACGTTCGCGCGACTTGCCCCCCGCACCGGCGTTTTCCAACCCGCACGCGATCCGTGCCGACCTGCTGCGCGGGCGGCGCGGTAAGCCGAGTTGGGCCGAGGGCTGGGATCCGTCGAAGCATGAGCACGCGGTAACGGCAAGCGAGGGCAGCGGTGGCGATTATTGAAATCATACCCGCAACTTTGTGCGCATCCGTCATCGTTTCTGGCGGCGCACGGGCGTGGCGGAAACGGACTTGGGCTCCAAAGTCGCCCTCGGTCCTCGGACTTTTCTCCACGTACAGTACGAGTTCACACACACCCTTCCCTCCTGCCCCTTTCCCATCCCCCGGCTGGTTGTCTTTTTTTTTCGTTTCTCGTTATTTACTGTAATACGAAATTTACACAACTTTGGCCCCTTCGGTTCTATCGTGTTCTGTCTTTCTGTTGTAATATTTGGAGTACTGTACACGGTTATACACAACACGGAAATCAATCATCCTTCTCAGTCATACCCTGAGCCATCGGCATGTAATCGTACTTGACAAGGGAAGCACCAACTTATGCGGCTGCCCTTTGCCCGGCACTTGCGCGGCAAAAGTCACCTTGATTGGGAAATAGCACTGGCATGGCATGGCATAGGATAACGAGGTCTTTACTCAGTCCAGCCAACGAGCTTCTACTGAAGTTGCCCCCCAGACTAGAGAAACAACCCACAGATGTAGAGGGTGTAAACATTGGGATGCCGGACCAAGAAGGAAGCCACCTGTTGCTTTCCTTTTGCTTTTTGAGGTCGAGGGTCGAGTGCGGCATCGAAGATTAACATACATCCCTATGTATGATGTGACTGCGCATTCAGTATGGGACACCAATTAAACTACAATATGAACTCACACTCAAACTTCCCTTTCTCGCCTATTATTCCGGCGGAGGCACAACATACCTCGCCGTCCCAACACCACCAGCAGCCTTCAGATCCACCCAGCGTGTCGCAGGCCCACGCCGCACACGCACATACTCAACTTCTCGCGGCGGCGGCGGCACCGGCGACAACATCGCATCGTCATCATCGTCATCACCATCCTCCTCCTCCTCTACCACCCCTACCGCAGACCTCCCATACGACTGGACCTTGACGCGCTTCGTGACGCCATCGAGAGACAACACACGATGTTGAGGATGAGGATGTCCAGCCCCAGCCCCAGCACCCGCACCTCCCCGGCCACGACCACGTCCAGACCCCGCAAAAGGTAAAGACAGAGACGACGGCTGCGACTGCGACTGAGGACCCAGCGCGGGAAACGCGCCCTCGGCTCGGCGCAACTCCTCCGCCTCCCTCTCGCGCGCGGCAGCCTCCTCCGCAAGCGTGTGCGCGCGCAGATCCTCCAGCTGCGCGATGAGCGCCGCGCGCGCGGACGGCGCGAGGAGGGGCTTTGTGCAGTGCGGGCAGGGCCGGTGTGGCGCGTGGAGGTCGCAGAGGACGAGACCGCAAGCTGTGCAGAGGGGGGTGTATTCCGATAATGCGTGCGCGCGGGCTGCAGGGGGGAAAGTTGGGGTGTTTGACACAGGGCAGGGCAGGGCACACACGTCAATCCGTCACGTACCCTGGCAGAAGCATCCTTCGCGATCGGAGCGCGGATTGGCGGTGGCGGTACCACCTGTGGCCTTTTTGCTTTCAGACGACGAGGACGAGGACGAGGACGAGGAGTGGAGGCCTGCGAGGAGTTCGTCGAGCTTGCGCACCGCGGCGCTGCGGGGGGGCTCGGGTGCGGCGGCTGCCTTGGCTTTTCCCTTTCCCCTTTCCGACTTTGCTGGCTGCTGGGCTGGGCCGGAAGGGCGGATGCGATCAGACAGGAGGGATCCACGAGAGGCCCATGGTGTTGATCCACTTCCACGACGTGGCGGCATCGTTTCTGTGAGTTGTTGGTTGTTTCAAGAAGCCCTGAGGCCTAGTATCATCGATGGATTATCCCGTTTGGGTTTCTATGTTTCTACGAGCAAAGATGGTATCGCATTTGACTAGATCAAACGAAGACAAGCTATGCAGTATATACACAACGAACTCGCAGCAGCATAATGTCTGTCCGAGACAACGGAACTAGAGTAAAAGGAACGAAAGGTACAAGGTATTTCTTGTCCGCTGCAAAACGCTCACCGTCCTGGTCCGTTCAGTCTATAAATGACATTATGGTGTGGAATAGCTGATGATGAGCAGCAAAGACAAAAATTTCATATCCTGAATATGTTATGCAGTCCACGTCCAAGCCTGATATGCAGAGTCCCACCATACGGCTATCACCGATGGTGTATACCTTTGCCTAGCGCGACAAAGCGTTGCTATGCGCGTGCAGAAACTACCGTTAGTGCGGCCTTGAGCGGGGGCGAGTCCAAGGATGCTGGCGGTGATGGGTACGGCTGTGGTACAAGCAAAGTGCCCTTGTGCAGTGGGGGCATGTCTATGTGTAACGGCACATGGGGCTTTGAACGCAAAGGTGATGTCGATACGTCCAGGGGGCGGGCGCTTGACAGTGCCAGATTAGACTCTGCTGTTGGCCGCTCACATGCTTGTGTTGGGGGGGTTTTCGTAGCCACATCAGGGGCGTATTCCTCTGAACGGGTCAGTGGCAGAGCGCCGTCCCGCGCTGCTTCAACACCACGCCTACGCGTTTCACCACGGGCAATGTCTCCCTTGGCATTGTTGTACATCCAAAGCCCCAAGAAGGTGAGCCCGATGCCAAGGCCCTGGACAGGATGGACGTGTTGATTGAACCAAACTAGCGCGATGCAAATTACGGCTACCCGCTTGAAGAGGGAAGCAATTGAGTATGTAACGGGTGAAACGGACGCAAGAATGACGAATGCAATGATATTTTGTGCGAAGTGGACTATCCCATTGACGAAAATATAATAAGCGACCGAATGGGTGGCGGAATGTCCGTGTGCGGGATGAGTGATATGGCCTGGTTCTGCCCGTGCGGCCATGAGGAGCGGAAGGTCGGTGAAGGCCCAAATTGGGACCATAAGAAGAAAGGCCATCGACGATGAATAGAAAAGCAGGTTTAGCTTGTCAAGTTTGTGGTGAGAAGCTGAGGAACCAGTAGGCATGATCTTCTTGAAGAAAATGTTCGACGACACAAAGACAATGGCTGAACCAAATGCGCATAACAAACCCATGGCATTGGACGCGGACACATCAAATGAGCAGGCCAGCATGACACCCAGAATGAGGGGTAAAAGCGAAATGTAAGTCTTGGCCGAATACCGCACCCCAAATAGGAGGGCATAAGCAGCAACGGTGAACAATGGTGACAGCGCCTAGAGATTGACACATTTATTACGGCATATCACCGAGGAGCGGGTGCGTACCTTTATGGTGTGGGTGGTGCTGACAGGAATCCGTGATATGGCCATGCTTGAAAAGATGTGACCGCCGACTTGAAAGCAGCCCATCGGTAACGTATCCCTCAGAATAGCTCGGGTTGGGCGGCGCATCCGTGAGAACCGAATGATAGGAGACATTAAGAGTAGACAGTACACCGCGACGAAGCCAAATTGCACAAAGGTAAGGGTGACTGGGTACCGGAACTGGTTTAATATGGCCTTGCCCGTGTTTGATGATAAGGCTGATGAAGTATACCACAACCCACAGAGGAGCACAAAGCGCAATGTCGAGAATGAAGGGAGGGCAGATAGATGAGGGGACGACATGGAGAGGGAAGGTCGCCTAGTGACAAAGCCGCTAGGATGAGATATTGACGTGGAATTAGGAAAAGTATAAGAAAATCGTAGGACATTGCACATTGCTTTCTTGATATGGGTAAGGACATTATGTTGTGATGAACCCCTCCACTCGGTCGTGTCATTGTCGTCCTTTTGGTGATGGTACATTGGGATGGTATCTCGATGGGTGCTGGCCAGCCAGCCACCAGTTGTGCCCATCTTGAGAGTTGAGCTGAGGGAACTCAAATATGAGGATTTTTCGTCGAATTGGCGCCATGGCGGATTGGATGCTTGAGAAGCCAGTCGGGGCGGTGCATGAGAAGACATTCTACAGGCCATATAACGACGACGCCCACTCGGATAACTAGGAAGGGGAGAGAGCCGTGGCGGTTAGAGGGAAAATGATGATTAGAAAGGGGAGGGAAGGGTAATGTCAAAGGAGGTGGCCGTTGCGACGTTCTTCGGCCCCCCGCCCTTAGCCGGCTTGGCTCGTCTCGGGGATTTCCGATCAAAGTTATGTCATCGCGCACTGCATTGTCCCAAACCAGAATTGGGCGACCTTGTTTCCCTGTCGCCTCGTCAATCAAATTTATCAAAATCCCTCTCACGGTCTCCACTGTGTCTACACCAGTTCTGTCGATGTTTTATATGCTCTCTACAACTTCACTGGGTCGGATGGGACTAGTGATGGAGACCCCGCAATGGCTGATTTCTCGGCTGCTGTCGGAACTCAGTTTGAGGCCATGGCGTAGACGGGGACCAACGGAACTCCCTGTATTCGAACAGTCAGCTCTTTTACCTCGAGGCCATTGTCATTGTTGTCGTTATCATCGTCATCGTTCCTCCCTTTGCAGCCCGCGCGATGGCTCTTCATCTTATCGAAACTCCGTCAGACACTCGCTTAGGGCCCGCGCCCCGTCCCCGAGATCTGCCCGAGCCAGCTCCGTCTGCTCCCGCGTCGCGCCTCTCCGGTACCAGCTGGCAGCCTGGATGTCATCCGACTGGAGACACTGGACACCCTCTTTCCCTCCCGCGGGCACTAATTAATGCTATGCTGTCTCCTGTGCTAGAAGGCGGTACATGCTGGGGTGCGGTGCCTGCATTGGAGATGGAGCTACCAGCTACGTTGTGGCGCAGCACCTAATGGCAACCCATGAGTTGAGGTTGAGGTTGAGATGGTAGACCAAGTACGGATTTGAGCTGATGCTTTACTTGTGGGGGCAACATTATCGTACGTCTGCTTAGGCCCGTTACGCTTTGGCGCTTGTCTTCCCTAGTTGTGAATGCTGCATTCCATCGTCTACGTTTCTTTGGCTATACTGTATACTGGCCGACAGTTAATCTCAGTCCCTGATATCGTGGAGATCACAGGAGGTGGTTGCTTAGTGACCGTCAATGCGACGCCGTTACTCTCATTGCCACTGGGCAGTATGACTGGCATTTGAACATGAAAGGTTCATATTCATCACACGAAAGCATATAGTTCGTCACGCTCTGGTTATATCGAGGAATATTTCAGAGATGCCTGTTAGGATGTGGTGCATTTTAGATGATGCTAACAAAGATACTACCGCGTACGATGCGGTTGGTAAGGGAATGAAGGAGATGACGCCAGAGAGACAGTACACAAACAAAAGCAAGTAGCCAATATTCGTTAGTTCGAGGAGGTCACAACAATACACATATCCCTCATCAAAACCATCCTACAGTCCGCAAGACTCACGCCACGGTCGTTTCTGGAACCTCAGCCGTCGATGGTGGGCGTGATCCCAGCCCAGTCTAGGGTCGAGAGAAAACGGACATCAGCATGGTACCCAAGGTCCCCTACGCCTCGGTCAGGGGGAGTGCGTGTATGATGAGACCAACCTCTTGGTAGATAGCTTCGATCCATTGCATGTTGGTGATCGAGTCCTGGGCGTCATACCAGTGTTCAGGATTGCGCCCACGCAGTTTGTCGATGAAAGCCTCCAGCTGATAGCGATATCTACACACGACAGCGACAACAACATCAGAATATGAGAAGAAAGCGATGAGATAAAAAAGGATACTTGCGTGGTCCACCCATGACTCCCATACTGCTTTTCTGTCCGCTTCCGCAGTGGCCCGCCCTCCTGCTCTGAACTCTCGACGGTAATATAGTGATACAACCAGGGCCCGACAAAGTTGTACAGCTCGACGGTTCCGCGGGTCCCAGTTACACGCACGAAGATCTTCGGCCACTGCGGAAGGATTCCGACCCGCGCGGGGAGCCGGAAATGAGCATTGAGCGTCGCGGTCAGCCCATCGGCTGGTCCAGTGCCATTCGGAGTGGGGAAAGCAAGGGTTGCGGTGGTGCCTACATCAACCTGAGGAAACTTCGGAAGTACTTCCGCCTTGGCACTGATAACCTTTGTGGGATCGGCGCCTGCAAGGTAACGCGACATGGATAAAGTGTAGCCTGCAAGAGGCGGCGTCATGAGACACGCGGGAGACCGGAACTGCACTCTCGAACTCACATCCCATGTCCATCATGGCACCGCCACCCAAGTTGTATGCCATTCGAATGTCATTGTCCTTGACGAAGCCACTAGGGACAGCAAGGCTGGCCTCAATGTTGGTTAGGGCGCCGAGCTCACCGCTATCGATAATTTCCTTCACGCGACGTGTTGCAGGATGGAACCTATCCAACATAGGTTCGGAACTAATGGACGATTGAAACGAGATACTCGTGTCTTACCGGTAGTGGAAGGCTTCCATGAGTACCAGCCGCCTCTCTTGAGCATAAGCAAACATCTTGCGGGTCTCTTCAGCGGTGTCCGCACTCGGTTTCTCAAGGAGGACATGTTTTCCAGCTGCGAGTGCCTTCATCGTCCACTCATAGTGGAGGCCATTAGGCAGCTGTGACATAAAAGGCTTCGGTCACTAATTCATAATGAGGAAACACGCATACATACGGGGTTATACACAACATCAATCTCGGGGTCATCCAACAATTCTTAGAAAGTTCCGTGATTAGCACAACCCGCATGGATGAGATACCGCACACACGCACCTTGATATGCGCCGGAACCACCATAGGCCTTGGGGATGCCATGTTTCTTCGCGTATGCGTCCGCACGTCCCTGATCCCGTGCGGCGACTGCCTTAACCTCCGCATCTGGATGATTTTTGACAGGTAAGATAAGGGCGATAGGTGCGATGTTTGCTGCGCCGAGGATACCAAATCGCAGGGGGGACTCAGCGGGTGTTGCGGGAGCTGGGGGGTAGAAGACCTGCGATATAGTATTAACAAAATACAAAAGGTGAGGAAAGATAGGCCAGGCGACGCACGAGATAGACTCGCTTTACGAACCCATAGAGTGAGGCCATGGTAAAGAACAACGAACGGGGAGAGCCAACTCGATTGCCGGGCTATCACACGGCAGCAGGGCGGCTAGTATAAAGTAACGTGGCCCGTCGGCATAAGTACGTCAGACGCATGATCAGGGACAACCAGCGTCAGGCCCAGAAGCGTTGTCCGCATGTTCTCAACACTCGTGATTCGTGTTGCTTGCTCTTTATCTTTGGGCGCAAAGGGTTGTGATTACACTACAGTAGACGGATTTTGAACCTGGGCCTCAAGGGTTCGTAAGCACTCTGATGCACGTGGACGTGCGTCCGCCTATTTTGGAGACCGCGAAAAGAAAAAGAGCGTTTGGTGAGCTTCAACTATTTTCGATAACTTTGTGGGCACCCCCGTCTAGGAAGTTCCTGTACAGCCCTGTACGCCTAATGCCCACTACACGGAGTCAGATTTTCTTCCCCCTACCAATATGATCTGGTTATCCCTGAGTACCATGTCCTCGACAACAATCGCCTCTTCTATCTTCCAATACATTTTCGACGCCGCATTGGCGGACTACCTCAAGCAAACTGGGATGGACCTTACCCAATATCCCTCTGCTCAGGCTGAGAAGATCCGCTCTGGGGCTGCCATTCTGCCGATGCCATCGTAAGCAAAGGAGATCAAAGATGATCGCGACGGAGGTCACAGGTTGATCAACGCTCTCAAACCGGCTGTGCAAATCCCTCATACTTATTCTCTGTGTTCTCGGCGAGGCAGCTAGTCTTGTGATCTCATCATCTCCTAGGATCTGATGACGTTTTAACGCTCCATCCGCCTTCAAACACAGTTCCAACGGCAAAACCATTTTTTGCTGGCACCGATGTCCTCTTCACCGCACATATCTCTTCTACTCTTTCAATGTGTCCTTATCATATCTGCGCATTTCAGGCAGCTATCACAGCCAGGGAAGGTATACACTCATTGACCCTGTCGAATGCATTGGTAATTTCATCGGTTGCCTTCGTGTTTATACCCGATATACCGTCGACCCCTCTTCTTACCGATATAGCTGTGAAGATGGTGGTGGAGATATTCTCCGTACTTACCCTAGCCACGAAACTGATCAAGCAAGGACGATTTAGTGAGTGGTTAGCCCGTTGGCTATAACTCTCTCATTAATGAACCTGGTGTAGAGAAATCTTTGAAGAAACTTTGGGAGAGATTGAGATAGGGGCTGTACTGCAGAGACTGGATCGGCTTACGCGTGACGAGGCCTGGATGACCATAGCACAGACGCTGCCGCAAGTCGTTCATGGTCTCGTAAACTATATGGACATGGTCATGGATGGTATGCAAGGTTACCCGCTCACTGTCAATGCCGGACTAGACTGTTGTTTAAGTATAGGGAAGCTGTTGTCGAACCCAAGCTTGCATCACAGGAGACCAGCCGCAGATGGACATCCGAAATTGGTTATTCCCTCCAGATCCATCGACGAACCACAACTTCGCTTTGGAGGTCCATCACCGCGGAAGTGCTGTCTGGTTCACTCGAAGTGGAAGGCTATGGGATTCTTCTTGTGGATCCATGGCAAATGTATGTCTTTGTAACTCCCATCCAACTGTTGTTTTTGAGGGTTATCGGGCACCTGACCTGTAGCGGGCTCGGGAAAGAGAATTCCCTGGTATGCGTTGGTCACCCAATCTCTCGTCTGTCTCGCTCATATCAAATACTATTTTGCTTATATCGAAGAACAACGCTGGCTCGCAGCAGCTGGGTGACCATGCACTTAGGGAATGTTTGAGGAAGATGCTCTAACTGCCACGCCAGCCGACGATTTATATCATCGTGGATGCCCTCGATGAGTGTCATAATACATCCGGTTTTCCTATAGCTGCACTGAACGGGCCCGGGAACTCTCATGGACGAGCTCATGAAACCTTCTGGAAGCTTGTATTTGTGTTACCAGCTGCCCAGAGATCAACGTCGATCAACATTCAAATAGTTCTAGAGCCCCTCACATGTCTCTACGTAAATTCCCGGGACATTTTTGGGTCGACCCCGTCACATCGTGTATCACTACTCGGATATCTCGATATCGTTCGTTTCGTTTTTACTACTTGACCGTGGTGCTGATGTGAATACAAAGGAGCAGAGGGACTGGTCTCAGTTCCACCTGGCATTAGTGGGCGGGTCATCCAGTTACTACTCCAACAGGAAATACTGAAATGTAGCAATGACGAATGATAAGGCCGGACTCCAACTCAAGAAGCACGAGTTGCGAAGAAGATAGTGTCGCAGTATGGTAGAGCTTGATCGTAGGTGATTGTCAATTGTTATACACGTTTCATACCCTCCACTGCGCTATATTTTTCTGCGAAGCGAACGCAATGGTCTATGCAGGTGTTGCCCGTCTCTGTGTAGTTAACATAGCGAAGCAAATCACGTCGTAGCGTCTTACGTTTACGATGTATCATCATGACTTTGGTAAAATACATGTCTGCCACGCAGAATGTTCCGGGGGGGGGTGCAAAGGCAGCTCATTTTACACTTCTGTAGCACCTACTTCGTATGTATAGACAGTATGTCCAAAGTAATTTCCACTTGATCATATACGTGGTATACACCTCTTTCGTAATGGTACGGAATCCCCAAAAAAAGGCTGTTTGCACAGATTTGGAATCACATTGAAGGCAGCAGAAAGGCAGATACATAATTAAAGTCAAAGTCGTCCTCGCCGCCAATGAGGGCCTGGCCAGCCCTTTTTGGCTGAGCCGAAGTCCCCCTAAGCTGGGCCTGAGCCCCGGCTTTTAGGCCGGGCAGTGGCAGCGAATGATCGAAGAATCTTTAGCTAAAGATCGAGATAATATAATTAATACTAATGTACGCCCATTATGCATGGCCATGAGACAAGATGAGAGTATCACTGATGTAAAGAATTTGATTCAACCTATTGTACCTCGATTCACAAGCTCGATAATTATAGACATCCCTGGAGCTCCCTCGATTCTCCTGCCATATACCTCCGTGCGTTTCCTAAGCAGAACATTCACTACCTTGTCCTTGTAGTACAAGACGACTCTTCATCTCATCTCCCACTCGAACCTGCACTTCTTGCTTTCCAAACCTTGCTTTAGTTGCGAACCATGTGTACACGAGCCGATAATGTTCGCGAGCCTCCTGGGCAAACCCGAAAAAGGCGAAATTGAGGAACGCAACGGCAACAAGTACCCAGCGAAAGAACTCGAGGTTAGTAACGATGTCGGGTACACCCTTCCAATAGGAGGCCGGGAACCGGTGGACAGAAGAAAAGTCTTTGTGCACATTGGCCCACCCTGTCCAAGGTTCGACGCCTGCCTGAACATTGCGGACTAACACCCACGTTGCCAATGGAACGCATGCAAATATGTCGAGAGAGGCAAAGGCAATCAAGCGGAAGTAGCGGCTACGACTGATGAAACTGTTGGTCTTGAATATCTCTTCGAGCGCACGTTCCCGCTTGTACAGTTTATAAACGGTCCTGGCTGTCACCAATGAGCTGCAGCACCAGCCTGAGAGGGAGGGAAAACTGGAACACTCACAACTATAAGTGAAAGACACACAGCCGATCACCAAGGGAGGGAAACTGAAGAGGACAAGGGACACTGGGGTAATATCAAAATTTAGGAATGGGCCGAAATCCTCGAATATATCATAAACATTGGACACAATAATCCAACCTTCGTGGCATCCGTGTAAACAATCATTCAAAAGTAGATGATTGAATGCACTTACAGAATATCATTTCGAGGATCGGAATGCCAATACCGATAAGCAAATCGATTATGACCTCGCGGCGCTTCTCCGCACGTGTGGTCATCATAGGTTTCATGGCAGCAATCTTGTACAGACGACGGGCGATACAGAGTGAAGAAGCTGAGATTGCGACATTGAGTCCAGCTTGAATGCTGACTGCTGTGGGACGATTCAGCAATGCCCCAATGCCCAAGGGACAACGCATCAAGAGCTTACAGATCAAACAGTAGAACCAAGCCGTGTCTGCCGTGTTGTTGTGCCATATGATCGAACTGATACACTGCATAAGACACCCGACACCGATCCAGCCCATGCATAAACAAATGCCGGTATTCCAAGCTATGCAATGTATTCTCAGACCGCACTGGTATGCCTCGATGATAGGAAAACTTCACGTACCTTCCATGTGCCAGTAAAGCGGAATGGCGGACAATATAAAGCCGATGAAGGAGAAGATAGTATAGACTGCATTTGGAACGGAATCCATCGTAGATAATGATTACGATGGAGTAATCGGGAAGGACGATGAGGAACTAGCGGAGGTATACCAGCGACTCTTCAGAGAGTAAGCCAAGCAAAAAGCGATTCTCTTTAAGCAACGCCGTACCGGCCGTACCCACAGCTGCCAGTACAAAGGTGGACATCCTCTTAAATTACTGCCCAGTTCAGTTTCAGAATCCTACGATGATGTCCCATCATCAAAGTGATACGAATCAGATATACTTGGTGCCTCGTGCCTTGACGTGAGTATAACGTACACAGGCCCTTAGTAGACTGATACACGGAACCAACCTAGATTATGATGATCTTCAACTCCCACGGGTGTTTGTTGGAAAGTGCAGATGTCTGTATCGTTTGATTCGACATTCGACATCTTTCGTTTATGAAGGATGGTTGTACAGTACATCTTGTAGTGTTTTTGGGTTCCATTCGACTCCCACTTTCTAGCATGAAAGGTATCAGTTACTGACGGCGCCGTGGCGTTCTCCCGTTTGGTAAGGGCGTGACCTCTATCTGTTCGAGTTTCATAGGGGCATATGAATCCACGGCGCATTTGATGGACTCCGAGCTCTCGGCTTTGCTGGATGCTCCCGCCATGCTCAAGGAGAGTAGGGAAGAGCCATCTTGGACCCTGCTGCGACATGTGGCGTATCAACGATTAGTCAATTATCCCACAGGCTGCGTGAAAATCTGCACAAGGCAGATAGAGGCAAAATTAACACAAACCGAATGAAAGATCAAGTAGGTGTTGATATGTGTTGAACATGTTTCTTAAAATTTTGCCAACTAGGAACGTCACGGTCATGGTCAAGAAGTCACTCGCAGAAGCTATCAAGGTGAAAGCAACCTACAAGGTGGTGAAATTTGGCATGTGTGCACCACGCACAACACCGGCAGTCATCCCCCTCAATGCTATACCCTTCAGAACTATAACTGATGGACTGAAATGATAAGGACCCTTTCTGTTGATGCGATTTATCACGAGGGTTAGCTGGATAAGGGAAGCGGGAGCGCTACATTCCGACTTGGTGTCACCTGAGATATCTTTTCGACCGATTAGTGCTTCATATTCTCATCACCTTCACTGCGTACATTTTTGCGCCTCAGACATTTCAACTTCATTTCGACGTTGTTAATGCTATATATGCTGTAAATATGTATCCTTGATATTGTGATGGGGTAGTGCTGACTGGCTTTGTCACGGATTTTAACGTGGAAACTCTTCTGCAGCGCCGGAAATGTCACTGACATCGATAGGAATGTGCTTTGTCAACTTCAATACAGAAGGAGCAAAAGTTTATGTATTGAGAGACCCTGGCATTGACCCCGAGCAGCGGCATGGAGGGATATGCTAAATCTCCTGTCAGCTACTTTGAAGAACATATAAGAGGCCTGGCATCTGCAATTTCACATGAGGCTACGGTCAAGCATCCAGTTAGATTGGCCAGGGAATTGAGATAGGCACGAGGAAGAACTTGAAAGCACCTTCTTGCCCAGTTATACTAGCATGTGATGTGAAAGAGAAGTATCACTCAGCGTGCCAGGGAGGGAAACCTCCGGCATATCTAAACTGTCAATGAGAATCTATGAGCAAAGGACGAGAAGGGGAAGGGAGACGGGTTCAAAGTCCCTCACCGAATTCTGTTGCTTCGTTATTTTTTGGACAGTGTTGGACCACCGAAAATGACGATTTGAATCATTTGATTGATAGAAAGCGAAGAACGAATTCAACATATGATAGGGCACGTGTTCGATAAAAGGAATGCCGAACAAAGCATCAGAAAACGAAAGGCGGTCACAAGAAAAATGACCGAATTGACAGCCTGAGAGAGACATACATCAGCCTACATACAGAAGTATGCAAATGAATAGCCGAGTCGAGCCACGCTTGTGGCTCCGCTGCAGAAGCAGTCACGTACATTCCCTCTGACAGTAATTGCAAGTCGAGTCGTTTATTATATCAACAAAGATACCTTAGATGATGTGTATTCAGAACAAGCAGACGTAAATACAAAGGTAGGCCACAGCGGAGGGAAGTGAAGTAACAGAAAAGGGTGTGTGAGCTGCAGCAGCGGAGTGTACTGTGGCCGCGAAGGGGCGCCCATGCATGGGCGCATCGCCCACAGGCACCTAGGCACACACACATGTAGCAGCACACGAAAGCACATACAGTAGCTCTGGATATATTGAGGAATATTTCAGAGATGCCTATTAGGTATATACTACGCGTACGATACGGTTGGTAAGGGAATGAAAGAGGTGACGCTGGAGAGACAATATCAGCAGTACACAAACAAAAGCAAGTAACCAATATAACATATTCGTTGGTTCAGGGAGGTCGGATCCCTCATCTACAGTCCGCAAGACTCACGCCGCGGTCGTTTCTGGAACCTCAGCCGTCGATGATGGGCGTGATCCCAGCCCAGTCTGTGGCCGAGAGAAAGGAACATCAGCATGGTACCCAAGCTCTCCCACGTTTCGGTCAGGGGGAGTGTATGTATGATGAGACCAAACTCTTGGTAGATAGCTTCGATCCATTGCATGTTGGTGATCGAGTCCTGAGCGTCATACCAGTGTTCAGGATTGCGCCCGCGCAGTTTGTCGATGAATGCCTCCAGCTGATAGCGAAATCTACACACGACAGAGACAACATCAGAATATGGGAAGAACGCGACGAGACAAACTAAAAAAAGGGTACTTGCGTGGTCCACCCGTGGTTCCCATACTGCTTTTCTGTCCGCTTCCGCAATGGCCCGCCCTCCTGCTCTGAACTCTCGACGGTGATATAGTGATAGAACCAGGGCTGGACAAAGTTATACAGCTCGATGGTTCCGCGGGTCCCAGTTACACGCACGAAGACCCTCGGCCACTGCGGAAGGATACCGAACCGCGCGGGGAGCCGAAAATGTGCTTTGAGCGTCGCGGTCAGCCCATTTGCAGGTCCAGTGCCATTCGGAGTGGGGAAAGCAAGGGTTGCAGTCGTGCCTACATCAACTTGAGGAAACTTCGGGAGTACTTCCGCCTTGGCACTGATAACCTTTGTGGGATCGGCGCCTGCTAGGTAACGCGACATGGATAAAGTGTAACCTACAAGGGGTGGCGTCATGAGACACGCGGGAGACCGAGACTGCACTCTCAAACTCACATCCCATGTCCATCATGGCACCGCCACCCAAGTTGTATGCCATTCGAATGTCATTGTCCTGGATGAAGCCATGAGGGACAGCAAGGCTGGCCTCAATGTTTGTCAGGGTGCCGAGCTCACCGCTATCGATAATTTCCTTCACGCGACGTGTTGCAGGATGAAACCTGTCCAAGATAGGTTCGGAACTCATGAACGATTGCAGCGAAATACTCTTACCGGTAGTGGAAGGCTTCCATGAGTACCAGACGCCTCTCTTGAGCATAAGCAAACATCTTGCGGGTCTCTTCAGCGGTGTCCGCACTCGGCAACTCAAGGAGAACATGTTTTCCAGCTGCGAGTGCCTTCATAGTCCACTCATAGTGGAGGCCATTAGGCAGCTGTGACATAAAAGGCTTCAGTCACTCATTGAAATGAGGAAACATGCCAACATACGGGGTTATACACGACATCAATCTCAGGGTCATCCAACAATTCTTAGTTTCGTAATTAGCACAACCAGCATGGATAAGATATCGCACCCACGCACCTTGATATGCGCTGGGACCTCCATATGCCTTTGGGATGCCATGTTTCTTCGCGAATGCGTCGGCACGTCCCTGATCCCGCGCGGCGACTGCCTTTACCTCCGCATCTGGATGATTTTTGACGGGTAAAATAAGTGCGATAGGTGCGATTCTTGCTGCGCCGAGGATACCGAATCGCAGGGGTGACTCAGCGGGTGTGTCGGGAACGGGAGGGTAGAAGATCTGGAGCACAGCCGTATTAACAAAATACGGGGAGGCGACGCGAAATAGGCCAAACGACGCACGAGATAGACTCGCTTTACGAATCCATAGAGTGAGGCCATGGTTAAGAACAACGAGCGGGGAGAGCCAACTCGATAGCCAGGCTATCGCACGGCATGGCGGCTCAGCTCAGACAGTAACGTGGCCCGTCGGCATACGTCAGACGGATGATCAGGGACAACCAGCGTCTAGCCCAGAAGCGTTGTTCACATGTTCTCAACGCTCGTGATTCGTGTTGCTTGCTCTTTATGTGGTCATGGCAAAGGGTTACAGTAGACGGATTCTGATGCCGAGGGTCCAGGTTCGTAAGCACTATGATGCACGTGGACGCGCGTCAGCTATTCGGTGAGCTTCAACTATTTTCGATAACTTTCATCAGGAAAAGTGTCGGTACTTTGTCTTTTGGAAATTGTCTTATTTGGACTTTTCGTACTTTGTC
>QLOT01021062.1:0-12263 GCA_003313875.1 Russula aff. compacta | reverse complement strand
ACCTCAGAGAGCGACGCGCTCAAATCATCCGAAGACAAACCCGCCACGCCCCGTCTAGCGTGACACAAATCCCAGGATCACTTCAAAAGGTGCCATGCCTATGGTGTTGTTAGTCCAAGCATTGTGGGTGTATTGGGCTATTGGGAGCCAGCTGCTCCAATCTTTGTGGGTGGCATAGAGTTGTAGGTATTGCTCAAGCCATTGATTAGTTCTTTTGGATTGTCCATCGATTTGTGGATGATAGGCACTACTAATGTTTTGTAAGACGTTTAGGACTCTGCATAGTTCTTTGGTGAAGTTGGCTATGAACCATATGTCCCAGTCCAAGATTACCTTTCGTGGTATTCCAAACAGTAGGAAGACCCATTCTGTGTAGAGTTTAGCCACTCCTGGGGCATCTGTCATTTCAGTGCATGGCAGGAATAGGGCTGCTTTTGAGCAGCCTTGGTTGGTGATTGTGAGGACAGAGTTGTACCCTTCGCTTTTTGGAAGTTTCACAATGAAATCTAAGCTAATGGTGGCAAATGGGAGTGTATTTGGTTCAGTGGTAATGGGGAATAGTGGTGGCTTTGGTTGCATCATTTGTGGCTTTGTGGCTTGGCATCGTGTGCAACCACTGATGTAATCAATGATGTCTTGTTTCATGTTTGGCCACCAGTAGTCCTTTGCAATGGTTCCCAGCATTTTCTTTTGTCCTGGATGGCCTGCAGTGAAGAAGTTGTGATAGAGGGAAATTACCCTTCATTTTAGATCATTGTTTCCCACAACAACAAGGCAATGGCCATGGTACCAGGCATTTTTCTGGCAGGTAAGTGTTGTAGTGCTCTGTCCTCATAGGGTTGTGAGTTCATGTTTGTGCAGGGCCTGCATGGCGACGATGCTAGGGTCTATTTCGGTGACAGACACCATTTGGACAAACATGGAGTCTGGGAGGCCTACTTCTATCAGTGGTGGCAATGCCATATAGTCTGGGCATCACAAGAGAGCATCCACCCTGTTATGGATCCCCACTTTATGCTTGAGTTGGAGGTCGTATTAGAGGATTCAGTTCAGGGCATGGCATGTGCAGTCGCTTAGTTTGTGTGGGTGTCTGTAGTAAGTCAGGTTTGCATGGTCTGTATGGATGATGACTTTTGTTCCCCAGTAGTAGGTGGTGCCAGTTTGCTAGGCCTCGATCAACAGCAAGCAGCTCTTTGTTGTATACTGTATGTCGTAGTGTTGTTCCGCCTCATTAAATGCTTTTAAATGGTACCCTATTGGCCGTAGTTTCCCTCAGTTGTCTCTCTGGAACAATATGGCCCCTGTGGCATAGCTGGAGGCATTGACTTTGAGTTCAAAAGGGAGTGTTGGATCGGGGTGTGTTAGGACAGGTTCTTTGGTAACCTTTTGGATAAGTTTGGTGAGCACCTCCATGCACTGTTTCGTCCACTGAAATGGTTTTGTTGTTTTTAGCAGGTCAAACATTGGTCGTGCTATGTGGGCAAACCCTGGTATGAAGGCCCTTTGATATCCTAGAACTCTGAGGGTTTTTCAGACTTCCTTTGTTGATGTGAGTTTTGTTGGCCATTCTACGATTCCTGCAACTTTTGACAGGTCCGAACATACTGTTTCTCCATTGATGAGGATGCCAAGATATTTGGTTTTTGGCACTTCAAATTTGCACTTTTTGAGTTTGAGGAAGAGCAATGCTTCTTTGAGAACCTTTAAGACTGCCCAGATGACTTCTCAGTGGTGTTCTAGGTCATTTTCTGTTGCAATTAAGACATCGTCCATGTAACACTGGATGTTATGGACTGGGACTTGCATCGGACTGACTTTGCTTACATCAGTTTTCGCCTTTTATGGTAACCACTTTCTCACACTCCAGCTGGGAACCTCCTCCACCTCCTCATACCTACAGTGGCGGACAAAAGTACTGCACGCAACATTAGTCATCAATCAATTTGCATGGCACGCATGCAATACTAGTCCTCAAAACATCATATAGTACTCAAATTGTAGCAATGAAAGTCCTTAATCAGATTCTAGATGAAATCAGATGAAGTATAGGCAAATGCTGGTCAGGGAAGTGAAAGAGTAAAAAAAGTAGTGTGCAGTTCTTTTGTCCATCGTCTAGGTGGCAGAAACGTGAGCTGTTTGTGAGATAAGGAAGAAGGGTATCAACAAAACTAGGTCAGTACTTAGTATGGCCACCTTGGGCCTTCAATAAGGCAGCTACATGATGGGGCATGCTTTCGAAAAGTGTGTCCAATGCTGCCTGTGGGAAATTGGCCCATTCCTCTTGAAGAGTGACCCATAACTCCTCTTTATTGCGTGGCAATGGGTTCCGAGCGTGTACAAGGGCATCCAATTGGTCCCAAACATGCTCTATAATATTCATATCAGGGCTTGATGGTGGCCATGGCAAACGTGTGATGTGTTTTGCCTGAAACCATTCCTTGGCAACCTTGCACCGATGCTTTGGGTCATTGTCCTGCTGGAAGATAACACCCAATTTCCCAGTTTGCCTCAATTTGAGATCCTTTAGAGTCCCGAGATAGTGGGTATTAAGGATCTGGACATAGTCTGGCCCACACATGATCCCATCGATCCGGTGGATCCTTCCCATCCCTTGCCCTGTAATGCACCCCCATACCATCAAGTTCCTGGCTCCATGTTTGATATTTTTCTTGGTGAAGCGAGGGTCTAGAGCCTGTCCAGGCTTGATCCAGCAGTATTGGTGGCCATCGGACTTGAAGAGCATAAATTTGGACTCGTCCAAAAATATGACCCTCTTCCAGTCCTCCACTGTCCATCTTGCATGCTGCATCACCCACAGCCTCCTCTTCTCCTTGTTGGCTGGGGAAATATAGGGTTTTGACCTTCGAACATGGCACAATAGTCCTTGTTCCTTGAGACGCCTGCCAATCATGCATGCCGACACATTAGGAAATGCCTTCTTTTGGACTTCTGTGGCGTTGGCTGCTTCCACTCGTGACAGCATCCGGGCAGCAATCCGGCACTCCCATATCTCCATTTTGCGTGGGCGACCTGTCTTTGGGTTTATGTGATAGACATCACCAGATTCGTTGAACCGTTTAAGGATGCGGGAGATGGTAGTGTGGTGAATGCCTATAGATTTGGCAATTTCCTGATGAGTTTGTCCCTGCCTTTGGTGATCAACAATCTGGGACACTTTGGATGGAGATGTGTAGACCATAGTGAGAAGAATGTCTGGTTGAAATGGGAATGAGTGGTGCAAACGTGTTAGCAGTCAAAAATATGTTTTGACTCATGTAATACCCAGTGACAAAAGTAATGCACGGCACTTTTTACATCATAGCAACTCTCGCACTCTGAACTTTACTTTACTTCATCTTACAACCACTTATTTCACATATTAAGACATATATACACCTAGATACAGAATTTTACTATAGGTTGATATGTGAAAACTGGAGAACACAAATGATCATTGAGTAGTCGAAGTCACGTGCAGTACTTTTGTCTGCCACTGTACATTACCATACCTCTATTACGTTCCACAGCCCCCCCCTTTATGTCGCATCCTTTCGGCTCATTACTAATACCTACAGACTAATTCTCCGACATGTTTCACTTGCCTCTTTTGGACTACTGACACTTACTTACTGGCTGAAATGCGTACCTACCATTTAGCCACTCAGACGCATCACCAAGCCATCTAGACGCATCACTGGACATGCCAGCCATCTAAGACGCATCCCAAAGGCACTTAGTAGTAATACCTTAGTACCTGTACAGCCTCAGTAGCCACAAGGGCTATAAAAAGCCTCAGAATGTGAGACCTAAGCCTTAAGCTTGGTCTCTTGTACAATACAAGACCTTTTGTTCATCCTATCTCATGTGAACTAAGCTTAAGAACCATCCTCTTCCACTTGAGCTCTTTCAAAGCCTTTGAAAGAGTCTTCTAAAGCCACTTAGAGCCGACGCGACTCTTACCTGCCATATATAGAAAGACCAGCTCCTTATTAGGAACTTATTGAAACCCCGACCCCAGAATTCGCTCAGAAATGCCTGCGTCGTTTCTTTGCATCGCTCAAGCTAGAGCTGAACTGTTACCTTGAAGCAGTAATAGCCCTTGTCTTCCCCCAGAAAGGAGACATTACAGAACCAGGAGAATACACAGATTGCTAGGGATCAACTCCGCTTCACTCAACAGCATTCACCACTAAGACAGTGGTCTAACAGAAATCTCCAATAATGCCTTCAAGGAAGATCCTTGAATCCATCCAAGACCTAGTTGCAATAGTGCTAGCGCACTCGTTCTAGAACAACAAAACCCACATAAGTGATATCAATTGTGGCTATAGAACTCGACGATTACCTGAACCCAAAGAACCAACGCAGACCACCAGATCCTCTAGAACCCCATCAAAGAGAGCGACGTGCTCAGATCATCAGAAGACAAACCCGCCATGCCCAGTCTAGCGTGACACTGGACTTCCTTGCCATAGGTGGCCTTCAGTGGGTGGAGTAGTCTGTTCATCATTCTCTGAAAACTCGTGGGTGCATTTCTCAGACCAAAGTTCATGACTCATGGTTTGTACTGTCCTAACAGTGTTTTGAATCCAGCCTTCCATCTGTCCCCAGCATGGATGCAGATATTGTGGTACCCCCACCTCACATCTATTTTTGTGAAGAGCATTTTTCCATGGAGTTTTTCAATGAGGGAGGTTATCAATGGGAGCGGGGAGGCATCCGGCACTATCCACTCATTTAGCACATGGTAATCTTGTATGATCCTTAGGTCCCCATTCTTTTTCTTTTGGAAGAATGTGGGAGCAGCATATGGTGATTTCAATTCTTGGATGTACCCCTTCTCCAAGTTTTCCTTGATTCACTCTTGTAGATAGGTTGTTTCCTTTTGTGATATGGGGTATATTTTGCACATGAGGCTGTCAGGGGCTCCGGGTTTCAATTTTATTTCATGGTCATCTTCTCTTGTAGGGGGAAAGCAGTGTGCTGCTTCTTCTGAGAAGACTTCTGCATACTCTTGATACTGTTCCAGGACACTTGTTGTGATGTGTTTGTTTTTGAGGGCCTTTTTGGCCCACTGTTGGGCCAGGTCAGCCCTGGCAATATGGACTTCTTCTCCTGGTGTCACTGCATCAGATCCTGTCATGATGATTTGATATATTCTCATCCACTTGAGTATTTCTTGGTTGGTTGTGCATATGACTGTAAGTTCTTTAGTGCCTTTTCTCCAATCAATCTGAGGGTTGAAGGTCCACAGCCAAGGGTACCCGAAGATGATCCTGTCTTGGCCCAGGTTGGTGACAAAGAATTTTTGGACCTGATTCTTTCCTCCTCTGATGACATCGAGGTCCATGTATCGTTCTATCCACCCATTGTTGCTTTTTGTCCCATTGACATTTTTAATGGTGTGTGGTATCCCCAGTGTTCTTGTTCCTAGCCCTAATCTTTTGACTGTTGTTTTGTCAATGAAGTTGTGTGTTGCTCCACTGTCTATGAGGGCGTGCTCATTGGCCTTTTGTCCATGTGTGTGCAAGGAGAATTCAGCATGTATTGTTTTGTCTCTTGTCTCTTTGCTAATGTACATGGGTTTGTCTCCTCTTCCTCAAGCCATTGAGGTTGAGTGAATCAAAAATCTGGTCCTTCAGCAATCAATCTGTCAAGTAGTTGGTCTCTTGTTTCCTGGTCAAGCCCTTTTAGGGCGTCGTAGATGTTGTCTGAGGTAACAACTGCCCTATTCACGGCGGTAGTTTCCATTGTGTCCAATTTGTCATCTCAGTTGTCAATGACTTCTGCAATTTGGGTGGCAGTGCGGAGGTTGTTGCTCGTCGTCCCTTGGTTTTGCTGGTTCATTTGTTTCAGGCATTTGTTTTGCATATGACCTTTTTGTTTACAGTGGAAGCATTTCCCTTCAGCTCACAGTTGCATTTGCTCTTCATTGGTGAGGGGTTTCAAGTTGGTGTAATCAACATCCATGGCATTTGGGTTGTGGGTCTGATAGGGTTTGTTGCTTCCTCCAAGAGCTTTGCACCATTGGGCCTGTTTATTGGTCCTTCTGGTATTTTCATAGAAACTGCTGGCCTCAATTAGCTCATATTTGTCTTGTTCTTTGCGGGGGGCTTCCTTCCACTCCACAAGTGTTGTTGGTATGGTGTCTTGGCGGAGGATGGCCAAGTGCAGTTGTCTTTTCAGTCCGGTGCAAAAGGTTTTGATGGCTCTGTCTCCTCCTGTTGTCCATCCTGCTTTGTGCACCAGGCTCTCATGTGTGGCGATGTATGTGTCCAAGTCCTCTCCCATCATTCTCGAGTTTTAAGCCTTGAGTGGGCATCTTGTTGGCTAGTCGTATTGGTGAATGTGGTTTCAAAGGCCATTTTGAACTTGGTCCATAGGATCTCTTGTTGTGGTAAGACGTTTCAGAGCGCTGGGTTTGTTTTGTTATCTAGAGCATCCATTTGGGCCTTGGTCTAGTCACAAACTTTCAGTTCCTTCATGAATAATATAGCCATTAATACTCATGAGTAGGGTTCCTTCATGCTGTCGGCATTCCTATTGATCTTCCAATAGATCGTGAAATCATCGAGGAATGTCTGGGATTGGTTGTGGGTACCATCAAATTCTTTCGGTGGATTCCCTTTTAGTGATCCTCCACCGGAGGTTGTTGTTACATTTTGTCCACTTGTGGTGACATTTACTTGTGTGCTCGGCACTACAGGTGTGCTGCTGCTGCCTCCTGCTTGTGCTGGTGCTGACATTATCTTTGTGATGGGTCGACTTGTTGCTACTTTTCTAGGTTGCAGGGTTGGCGCTGCAGGTTGCGGGTCTATTGCAATTTGTTTGGGGGGATGTCCTAGTCCAAAGCAGTTGTCTCTTAGAACCTGAAGGCTGCTATTGGTGTAGTAGCCATCATTCCTGTATTTGAGCATGTACCACACATCGTCGTTATAGTATTCTACTGCGAAGTGGTTGTTCCCTTCAATGATGTAGTAGCCGGTATGTCTTTGGTCAGTTGGGTGTTTATCAAAGACTGCTTTCCCAGCAAGTTCTTCTGGTAGATCAGCTCTCAGTCATCTGTGCACTCACACCCACCCTGTCTTGGGGATGCTAAGTTTAATCACCATGATACTGTCCAGTTTGACAGATTGTGAAGAAAGCTCAACTTATGTCATGGTTCCAGAGGACAGTGCAGCTGAAAACATCTCTGATGATTCTCGGGAAAGCTCCCAGGGGCTTAGACCAGATATTAGCCCAGTCCTAACATCTATGATAGAGTAGAGAGGGGAAAGGGAACAGAAACAGAAACAGAAATGGAAGGTCAGGCTTAGGTAAGACAGAGGTGAACTTCTGGATTGCAAGACCAAGTCAAGCTTGGTCTTCACTGCCACACATTTGAGTGCTTATATACAAGTGAATCATTCTGCTGACTAAGTAAGTACCTGTGTCACTGCCAAGGGTTTAACAGCAACAAAAGACTATAGCTAAGTCTCTGCTGTGACTTAGAAGACAGATAGAGCAATGTGGGTTCCCGCTTGCAGTGCTGCAACACTGTAGCCACCCCTTAGAGTAGAGAATGAAATGGGAAGTAAGTTACTGTATTGACAGGAGACTCAACTTGCTGGTACAAGGTAGCTACAAGTCCCTATTTATACTAAGGAGGGATCCTAGGATCCGGGGCTGTGTACAGTACTCCATATGGGTGGAACAATAGAGCAGAACTGGGAACAATGGGAAGCACAAGAAGAGAACAATGGCTATGTCTAAAGGGGGTTAATAATAGGACAATAGGTGTCCTAGGAGCATGTGATTCTTGAAGAACAATAAGAACCATATGTAGGAGTGTCACAAGGACAGGATGTAGCCAATAGTATAGTACAGTGCCTCAGGCGCACACAAGAACACACAACTAAGCAGACTCTGGACCAGTTCCCCAACTTACATGAGTGTGAGCAGTTGAATGCTCACCCAAGGCCAGTTACAACCTGAATCCTTAGTGTTGCTACGTCATGGTCAAGTAGGTATTTGTAAGGATCAGTAAGCATCATACAAAGCATCAGTTATCATGGGAGAATGTATCAGTCATCCTATCATACATCAGTCATCGCTTTCTCATCATCCTTGCTATTGTAATCTTACAGGGTCAAACCAACAAGTCGTGCAGGCCGTGACATGGCCCCTCAAGAAGGCCCTCATTGAGCTTGATGACTGGTTGATGTATGCTGAGGTCTCACAATACCAGTGACTCAATGACAGGGCAAACACCCTCCTCTGAGAATACAAGCTCTTTGAAGCAGACTATCGAGTGAGTCTTGCAGCAAAGGAGGCAAGCGAGGGTTGCCTTGTTGCAGTGCACCTCAGAGAGAAGGTCAGCCATATTGGCTTCCAGGAGGAGGATGGTGACGAGGATGAGGACATCCTCTCTAGTGGAGGAGTGGTGTAACCGGCCTGGGGTAAGCATTCAACTGCTTGCACTCCTGTAAGTTGGGAACTGGCCCAGAGTCTGTTTAGACTGTTTGTATCTGCATGCGTCTGAGGCACTGTACTATATTTTGGTGTGCACCCCCATTCCTTTGTGATCCCTTATTGTTCTTTTAGGATCACATGCTTCTTAGGTCCCTAAAACCCACTGTCAATTCCTTTTAGATGCACCCATTGTCCTCTTCTTGTTGTTTCCATTATTCCCAATCTGTGTCCTAGTTTCCCTCTACTATACTGAGTACTGTTCACCCCTTCTGGGCATCAGGCCCTCCTCCTCTATAAATAGGGACTCTTAGCTACCTTGTACTGGCAAGTTGAGTCTCTTGTCAATCACAGTGACTTTACTCTCTACTCTAAGGGTGGCCACTGGGAAGTACTCCAGCAAGTGGAAACCCTCTTCATCTCTCTAAGTCTTCTAGGACACTTCAGAAGTCCTAGCTACAGTCTATTGTCACTGTCAAACCCTTGGCGGTGACACCTGAGGTGCAAAGTAACTCTCATTGGTGGAGAGTGATTCATTGACTGTACTAGAACTACCCCTTACTTCAGGAGTGCTAGAGATATGAGGGATACACAAGAATAGACAAAAGATGCTTAGATGCAGCCAACAAGCCACAGTTGACCCTGAAGTGATGAGAAACGAGTCACTACTCCTATTGGACAGAAGACTTGACTTAGAGTTTCATTTCCTTACTGATCCACTACTAATACAAGATGAGGACAAGCTAAGACCATTCTAGCTATTGTAATACTGCTGGCTACTTGCTCTGAGGCTGACTGAGGTGCTCCACCATCTTATAAACCCAACTGACAGAAACTTAGGATACCTACTCTGAGTCCAAACAGTATGTTACCAACCCCAGGCCTAGACTGCCCTACAAGTCCTGGGGGTCAAATGCATTCCTCAGCAGTCAACAGTGGTTCTCTTCCCCTTGTGGGAGCCACCCTGTGATAGTTACTCAGCAGCTGATGATACATGGGAGCCTGCTGACCAAGTCTTCACCAATGCCTTGGTGAAGGCATATCATTGCAAGCACCCCCTGGAAAAATCAAACCCCTGACCTCATCCACCCACATGCATGCATGCCACCATTGCTAAGTACCTATGTCCTCCCCAATGTTCACTGACAAGTTTTGAAGATGCTGGACAGATGGCACAGGACATTACTGGGACCTGAGAAATATATGCCCATGGGGCATCTGTTGTGTCTGGGGAAACCTGGAACAGATTCATGGGCATAGACAATATTGGATGCCCTACAAAACAATACAGATTCCAAGCAGAGAAGAACTACTGTACCAAAGAAACTTGACAGGAAGCATAAAAGAAGCACAACAAGCTGAGTCCTCATGCCTCTCCCAGCGAACTCCTTTTTCCAGTCCCTCCTTTGCTCAGCCCCCTACATGTCCCACAAATTTCATGACTTTAAGCCCTGCTCTTGCCTGAGCAAAGACCTCTCATGCCCTCTCTCCCATCACTGCAAACCACACCCCACCTATGCTCACACACTTAGTGCTTTGAGGTCCAGTCACAAAGACTGGACATGGACCAGGGACCGGACCAGACTGTAACCAGTCCAATAGGACCATCAGTCCTGGTCTTAGTGGTTGTGTGACACCTCTGGTCCTGGTCCTACTTTATTTTTCATTTTCAATGGACCAATCAGGACCGGTCCAGACTGGTCCATAACTGGTTATTTCCACGTAATATCTGCAGCAACCCACTGTGGTTTTAACAAGCCCAAGAAGACCAAAATCCACCCAGAAACAAAGGAGATATGGTCTAATCAATGTTTTGACCATGTCTTATTCATTTTTTGACCATAACCAGTCCTTTGCTATAGCTTTAGGGTCTGTTAATAAACATTCTTTGGTGACAGTACATACATTTAGGATAGTTTAAATACTTTTGTATCTACATCTGGGACATGCATGCATTTGCCCACTCCTACTGGCAATTTACTTGTTTTTCCTTTGCGTGCACCCACGTTTTTTCAACACTGATGCTGGTTACTGTTGGTCCGGTTAAGGACTGGTCCTGACTGGTCCATGGACCACGGTCCAGCCCACAGGGACTGGTCCTAGCGGTCCTGGTCCGGTCTTTTTCAATTCTGATGAGTATGTGGACCGGTCCTGGTCCTGGTCCATCCAAAAAAGGTCCAAAAGACCAGACCAGACTGGACCTCAAAGCCCTACACACACTTGAGCACTTCTATTTCTGCAAAGAGAACTGCTGCTGATACCATGACAAGTATTGAGAAAGGTTCTCTAGCTAAGTCATCTCCTCACCTACCTCCCAACACCGCCACCATCCCCATCATGTACAGAAATGTTCCCCTCTGTACCAACAACTCATTGAAGACTATGAGAAGCACCACAACACCAAGGACAACATTAATCCTTGGGAGGTCTGCACACATGGTAATACATGCATTGTTGTGCAGAAAGGCATTCCCCACCTGTATTCTGAACAATGCAGTCCCACCGAGACAGTTACAAGGTATAATGGCCAGTTGTGCCACCACATCTTTAATGCCATCATCAAAAAATCCACCATGCTCAGCATTGATCATGTGGATAACATTGCACAATGTGCAGCAGCCCTCATGGATGCTCTCAGCCACAGTGTGGCTTCCACCTAGGAGAAGGGTGATGTCATGGTGCAGCTAGTTGTAAGAGCTACATGAACCACAGGGACATCAGGAGGCAAGGCTAGAACCCAATGATGGGACTAGGCATGGTCCTTAAGGGCATGATCAGTGGTAAGTAGAGGATCATGGACATTTGAGACAGGATTCAGCAGCAACAGCCCAGTTATGTGGTTTGGGCCAGTGCACATGATACCACATAGACTATGGCTTCTAGAATGCCTTAAAGGCGGGGGCGACCTTGGACTGCTACCACCACCAGTAGCAGTTTTCCCACGATAAGTGGCCTTGGTTGGTTTCTCTGAAACCCGCACATCATGGCCCTACTACCCTACTACCGAGCTACCCTGCTACACAACGATCCACCGATCCACATACCTAGAGTAGCACCACTCGTCGTGTACACCCAGACGCTAAACCCACCCTGAAATACAGACAACCCAAAATTGTAAACAGACCTGACTGATTGGCCCTACCTAACACCGCAGCTCTGAAAAGCTATAACCAGGAATATTCCCCACAAATGTCACCAGCGGAATAGCGACACACAACTCACCAAACCCACTCTCCCCGACGATGCAACCCTTGTCCCCCACGGTAAGAACCCCCCCCTAGAAGCCAGTTACGACAAGGCACAAAACCAACCGTCAAAGAACGCCCTTTAACAAATATAATAGACCCTGGCCATCAATAGACGGCCCAAACAAAGACCGTAATATGTTACTGTCACCGGCCAGGCCCAGGAACGTTAACCACATCCCAGTGACGCGGATATTTATGAACAACTAGAAATCGCACCGCTGATCACCCCCCTCTGCTACTATCCCGTTCTCCTACCTAATGAGCCCCTCCACGGCAGGACGAAAGAGCAGGAAAAGGAGAGACGCACCAAGAAGCAGCTCCCCCTCCCCTCCAAACATTGAGATCGACTTAACCACCCCAGCTAAAATGGGAGAACCTGCCCCCCCTCCCGAAAACGTCCCCCCTGACGTATTCTCCACGCAAATAATAGCGAACAATAACCCATTGTTCACCACCCCCCACGGAGACAACTATAGCCTCCCACTGCCAGCCCCCCTAACTCCACTTCCGCCACAAGAGGTGCACACCCAACCCATCACCGCCACGATGCAAGGCAACATTGAACCT
>QLOT01021061.1:5596-19228 GCA_003313875.1 Russula aff. compacta | reverse complement strand
AACTCAAGCAGAAGTAGTTGAAGATGACATCCTTTTCCCTCCTCCCCCATCACCCCTTCTCGGATCGCGTGCGGCGATCCCACTCGCCGCTCTGTGGTCTGGGTATCACCCAGGGAGCCCGCGACCTATTGGGTTCCAGGTCATGGTGCCGGATGTCGAAGACGGCGAAAACGAATCAGTAATCGAATTCGAATTCGCGGTCGAAATCGACAACGATGTCGAAAACGAAGTGGAAGAGGGACAGGAAGAGGGACAGGAAGAGGGACAGGAAGAGGAACAGGAAGAGGAAGAGGAACGGGAAGAAGGCGAAGGCGAAGGCGAAGGCAGTGGGTCAGTGTCATCAATTTCGAACTTGGACGACGCTCTCGGACCGGCGGAGGACTAGGAAGAGGGATTGATGGAGAATTCATAAATTCTTTTTGCTTTACAGTGCATCTTCAAACATGGACTCGGGTGCGCGTGACGTGCAGGCGCCATCTATACGATAATTCGGGCTCATTCACCTGCCCTTCCTCTCCCCTTACGATCTTGTTTGTTTTTTCAGGTGACTGCGCAGCCTTCTTCGTGGGCTGCAAGTTTCGGAGTCGGCTCACCGCGAATGCGCGCGCAAGGCGAGCGACGCGTGCGAGTACACACGAGCGAGGCTGGCACCGGCGCCACCCCACCAGCACCAGCCGCGCCAGCACGAGCGCGCCCCGCTGCTGCTGCTCGCACGTCCACCAGCACCAGAAGCACCGGCTCCGGCGTCACCCCATCAGCACGAGCACCGCCGCTGCCGCGCGCACGTCCACCAGCACCAGCAGCCACGCCAGCACGAACATGAACATACTGCTGCTGCTCGCACGTCCACCAGCAGCGTATGTCCGCCAGCACCAGCAGCCGCGCCAGCGCCAGCACGAGCACCACTGCTGCTGCACCATGTCTACCAGCACCACGCACGTCCACCGTCCACAAGCAGCCTGTTCTATCTCGCTCGGGTACCCGTGTTCGTAGATCTGCTCTCTACGTACGTGTTTCACCCTGTGTTCCCGCGCTCATACATCTTTCTAGCTACACCAGCAGCACCGGCGCCAGCGCCACCTCACCAGCACCAACAGCCACACCAGCATGAGCACCAGCATTGCTGCTGCTGCTCACATGTCCAGCAGCACCAGCAGCACCGACTCCGGCGCCATCCCACCAGCACCAGCAATCGCACGAGCACGAGCACGAGCACTGCCTCTGCTGCACACATGTCCACCAGTACCACTGCTGCCGCATGCCCATCCACCAGTACCGCAGTCACAGGCCCACTAGCACCAGGGCCAGCAGCAGCAGCAGTGTCGCCACCGCCGCCTCTACCAGCACCAGCACCAGCAGCGCCGCCACCACCAGCGCCACTAGCACCGCTCCCCCCATGCTACCACCAGCACCAGCAGCAGCTGCGGCCCGCTCAACCTCACCCTTATCCCCACGACTGCAACCGGCCCTCGTTTGAGGCACGAATGCATGCATCCAGTGTCTATGGGACTTCGCTTGCAGCTGCGCGCCCGTTGCCAAGGAGTATAAGATACTGTAGTTCATTGTGTAAATATTTGTAAAGCACATAGTATCATAATACATACTGCATTAACATGTATCAAATGGTGCTGGCGTTAACTTATTCCCAAGCCACTTGCAGGCGGATGCATAGTTATGTATCACTATGAAACCCTATGTGGAGGGCTCTCCACTATGGACTCCTATGCAGAGAGCTCTCCACTATGGGACTCCTATGCAGAGGGCCCTCCACTATGGCCCACTATGGATCTACTATGAGTGGCTATGCTACTATGAGAAACCGGCGCCACTATGAGAAACCTTGAATACTATGAACCCAAATCAGGTTTTGCTGATGCTGTTCCACCTGAATGGATAAAGCCCACACCAAGCATGCTTTAATCCTGTTGGGCATGACCTTGGAGGATTCAAGCAACTGGTCTTGAAGGTAACGAAGGTACTTGAGGATGGGCTTCAGATCGCTGGGTTGCTGGAACTTCTGGGAGCAAAGAAGAAGGGCACGTGTGAGGTAAAACATGGTGCTGGTGATGTATGAGCCGAGTTCGGTTGTGGTATCGAATGGCAGGAGTATGGCTTCAGTAGCGTGGGAAATTGATTTGTCGAGGTCATCACTCTCGAACAAGTACATGTAGTGTAACCGGCCTTGGGTGAGCATTCAACTGCTCGCGCTCATGTAAGTTGGGGAACCGGCCCAGAGTCTGCAGTATCGTTTGTTCTTGTGTGCGCCTGAGGCACTGTACTATATTTTTGGCCACCTTTCGTCCTTGTGACGCCTCTACATGTGGTTCTCCTTGTTCTTCAGAGAATCACATGCTCCTAGGACATCTATTGTCCTACTTGTCAACCCCTTTTAGACGTAGTGTCACCGCCAAGGGTTTGGCCGTAACAATAGACCAAGTCGATAGTTGCCTAGTAGTTCTTCAAGTGGTTGAGCTAAGTCTCACAGCGACTTAGATGACTGATAGAGTAGGAGTTACCGCTTGCTGCACTACAATGCAGTAGCCACTCCTCTGAGAGAAAGGGGAAAGGGAAAAGGGAACGATGTGAATTGAGACAGGAGACTCAACTTGCCGTCTCAGGGACGTCAAGGAGTCTTACTTATACTACAGGACAAGTACTAAGAATAACTATGCCAGCGCATTACTCCACTATGACTAGGTACTCTAAGAATAACTACTCCACAGTGAGTCATGATCCGGTACAGTAATAGAACACTCCACAATGACTCCTTCATCGTACAATAATAGCACAGCTCCACAGTGACTCACCACTCCACAATGACTCTTCGATCTCCACGCATGGCCGGTTTCAGAACTTACAGGAGCGCGGTGCACAGCACCACCCCAGGCCAGTTGCACGTAGCCATTGTTCTCTTCTTGGTTCTCCCATTGTTCCCAGTCCAGCCTCATTGTTTCGTCCATAAGGAGCACTGTACACAGCCTCGGATCCTAGGATCCCCTTACCAGTATAAATAGGGTACCTGTAGCTACCTTGTACCGGCAAGTTGAGTCTCCTGTCAATACAGTGACTTTACCTCCCTTCTATTCTCTACTCTAAAGGGTGGCTACTGCATACTGGTGCAGCAAGCGGTAACCCAGACTATCTCTACTAGTCTCCTAGGACACTACCGAGTCTTAGCTACAGTCTTTTGTTACTGTCAAACCCTTGCCGGTGACATGTAGCGTGCCAATCGTATAAGGGCCAAAGCTGAGAGGCATTTGGAGCGACGAGGGTGGGGTCAAGGTAATAATGTCAAGAATTGATCTTGGAGCAGAGGAATGATGTTATTGACTTCGAGCAAAGAGACTGTTGAGAGGGAGAGTCAAGTACAAGTTAGGGAAGACAAATAAAAGAGTTCAGCCTCGAATGTCTGAGATCGAAGACAGATTCAGGACTTACGTGTATACTCCATGGTTTAGAAGTAGAAAACAGGAAAGAAATTTGCAGTACTGTCGAGGAAGGAGCAGAGATGTGGGTCGTAAAGACAGTGGTGTCTCGAGGCCTCCAGCAAGTTGGCACAGCCACAAGGCCACGCGGCAGCGAGCATGGTTCACCAGGAAAGTGCCATTTACTTTCGTACTTTTCAATCCTTTTCATAAATTTTGTACCTTTTTATACTTGCACAAGTATAAAAAGTAAATGGTCATTTTACTGATGCTTGCATCGCACTTAGCCACTCCTATATAGTCATAGTATGCGGAAACACAGCCACTTGATCTAGACTTGCATACCTTAATCCAAAGTTCTGAGAGGTCATCGACACTCGACAATGCTCTTATCTATGAGCATGGACGTCTAACAAGCACCTGCACCGTTGCGATCCATGTGTGGACCGTTTACGCGGGGCCAAGGTATGGCAAGCATACTTGAGAATCGGGAGAAGAGTCTGACGACTCCGCAAGCAACAACAAACGCGAGACAGAAGAAAAGTCCTGAAAGCGGTTCAAATTTATATGAAAAGCTATGCCCTGTTGTTATTAACCAAACTCTCCAGCGCATCGCCCGAAGCGAGCGCGACCTGGAACTCCGATAACCCTGAGCTCACCATCGTCCCACTCTTCTTCACAAGGTGTCCCTGCTTGTGCACCGCCACCTCCATCCGCCGCGAGGTAGCCGGACTCTCATCACCAATACTTGTCGCTCTCACCACCACGGCCATGCCTTCGCAGTCTTGGTCTGCTGCGAGCCTGTCTCTCGGCGCACGCTGCAATGCTTCCGCCCCTTCCACCGTGACCACTGATCATCACGCTAAGGGCCTCGCGCAGCGCAAACGACTTGGCGAGGTGGCTGAGATGCAGGTGTCGGACGTGGAGTGTGTTTCTCTTCTAAGGGGTACGTTTCGTAAGCGCAAGACGCGAAGCAACCGTAGTAGTGGGTTAGGTCACGCGACTAGGGTTAGGGTCCATTATTCACAAACTGGGATATGATCCTACTGTCCCCAGAGCCCGCTGGTCCTACTCTTTGTATGTTTCCCTGGGGACATGAGGAGTAATCAGGCCACGATAATACTGCTACCTTGTGCAAGCGGTGACAACGAATGCATATTCGGCACCCGATGCCCATATCAAAGGCGGACGTTTGTAAAATAGCAGTGATCCGAGTAAGCCCATAGTCTCGAATAGGAACATAGACGCGCAACTGGCCCACTGCGCTTCGTTGGTTTCGAAGGAGCGGCTCTGGTGGTGGCCGAGAAATCCGATTAGTATCACACAGACTGCATCCACGAAGGGTTTCCATTACTAGTACCTTGGAAGTTTGTGCCATGGGAAAATCCTCTCGCCGAATTCCAGCGATTTCCCATAGAATGAGTATTGAATCCCTCGTCCTATTCTATTGTTATCACACGACCCACGTGAGACTCCAATGCCAGTTCTTTCTACGGGGGCCGAATCCCGTGCGGCAAAATAGAAACCCTCTCTATTGCGGCGCTGTATGTTATGAAATGATACTGGTAAGCTATATTTCACAATGTGATGTGAATCCTGCGCCTTCGACCGCTAGACAAAAAAGGGTTAGGCGAAAGTTGCCGGAAGACCCACATTCGACCCCACGTCCTTCCATTCCTTCAAAGTAGACAACATCTTTTCCGCCCGCGCGCTCACGTCCCGCATACAGTCCTCCCCGAGGAAAAACCAGGTGGGTAACGAGCCTGCACGACTGGCCGCGCGGCCTTCGCCGCGCACGACGTCGACAAGCGCGTTCATGCCCAAGATGGGGTCACTTTTCGGTATTTGGAGGTACTTCGGCACTATTTCCTCTACGCCGGTGTGCAATGTCTCGTAGCCCTCGAGCTTCGTGCCCCAGGGTGTTGGAGCATTGAATTTGGTGGAAAAGCCACCTGGGACGGCGATGATCACCCGGACTTTGAACTGCTCGAGCTCGATGGCGAGAGTCTCCGCGTACGCTGGGAGCGAAGGGAAACCATGGATCAGTGACGTGGGCATAGGGCAGTTGAGAGATGTCACGTACCATGGACGGCTGCTTTCGACGCGGAATAGGAAGCTGGACGTAAAAGAGCAGAGTCAGTCCGAGTCCTCGTGATTTCACCCAGGCAAGATGCATACATGTGCCCTGTACAGCACGCCCATATGAGAAATGAAAACGAGGGACGCGGAGAAAGAATGCACTTACAATCATGGTTCGATAAGCGGAGCGGCTTCCAATGAACGTGACAGTGCCATCACGCCGCGAGCGCATGTGGGGTAGGACCGCATTCGTTACATTCATGGCTCCAACGAAATTTGTGTTCATGTCTCTCATAAAACCTTCGGAACTAGAAATTCACACTTCTCAGTTATAAGGGGCATCTTGGGTAAGGAAGGGTAGCTCTCACCTAAGCTCCTCGCTAAGGCCGAAGGTGAGGATCCCCGCATTGTTGACGAGGACATCGATACGACCCCAAAAGCCTAGGGCCTCATTCACACGCTCTTGTATTTCTGCCATAGGCGAAGTGACATCGAGGACCAAGAACTTGAGCCTTTCTTTGTCGATATTGGGATCTTCACGCAATTCATCGAAAGACCTCAGCGAACGCGCGGTCGCAATAACATAGTCGCCACGGGCAAGAACAGCCTGAGTGAGTGCTAAGCCCAGACCAGCTGGTGCGCCTGGATTAAATGCGAATTAAGAGGATGTTGAGATGTCAAGGATGTTGGGTACCTGTGATAAGCCAAACTCTTCCAGTTGTGCTAACCATGCTGTGCAGAAGATATGTAGTTCTCCTCGCCCACGCTGATCGAGTTTATAAATTAAGAGATGGGTCAGTCACGTGGCATATTGAACAATATCGAAATGGTAGTGTGGATGGTTAGTGTGGATGGTTTGTCTTGACGGATTGTGCCAAAGGCCGAGCGGAGGGTGTGAGCCGGCGGGGGCGATGTTTGTTGGTGTAGTCCGAAACTCCGTGTTCTGCCGTGCAGACTCGGAGCCCAGCAAAAGTCAAATGTGCTCCCACTTCTCAAAACTCCGTTTCTCGTTGGCTGCATAAACCCCATGAGCGGGCTCGGATGGTATTGATGAAAGATTTCGCTGAGGTTGTGGATGGGTCATTGGAACGGAGCGGTGACGTTTACTGACACTCGGTTATCCCTATGTCACTTGCATCCATCGTTGAGTTAGGAGCGACAAGAAATGCCTGTTTGCCACAGAAAAAAACGAAGACGACATCATTATCTTGGGCAACTGAAGCTCATGGCTGTGGGTGAATGTAACATTTTAGCTTACGTACTGTGAGTGTCAGCCTGTGGGTGAAGCGCCCGGAGAACGTAGTACCGTGACCCTCGGTGAACTACTACGGTACACCCACCCTTCCCATTGCATTTTTAGGTATCGTGTTTCATACCCTTAGGTCTCGTGAAATTCTGGGCGCGCGCACTCCGACTTTCACTCACTACCAATCAGTATATATAGTGAGTATATAAGCATAGCTTAGACGGAGAAGTCAACAGGCACTTGCTATTTCCTTGCGCCCGTGGTCATGAGCCGCAATCCGAGGACGAAGCAGTCCAGAGTTCATCACAGAAAGATTGTTTCCTAGTTCTGAGGAATCACAGTGGCAGCACACAGACGAAGAAAGCTACGTCATAAGGGGACACCAATGGGCAGGAATGATGTGGCCGTGGTGTATACCAAACTTATTTGCTTTATGCACCAGGTTTTCTAGATGTAATTGAGCAAGCTTGTGATTATTACCAAGGTGTCCTGTTATGCAAATGCTGTAAAATTCCTGATGGCGTGGTCAAGGGGAGAAGGCCCAAATGAGCTTTTATATCATAATCGTTGTCCGCATCGCAAAGTCTTTCCAGGCGACGAGCAACCCACCTCTCAGATGTATGAACGCCCAAAGGCCCGCCCGGCCAAGGGCACCGGAAAAAAGCCCTATAGCTAGTTCCAGATATGAATATGACGATATTATCGGACGGACGGTGTGCGGGGCATTACAAACGCGTGGATATAATTGCTCCAGAGAGGGTATATGGGGCGCTCTCTGTGTGGGGACGTTCGCTGCGGTACCTACCAGCGGTATGATAGTGGGTGTATGATGATGTATCATTAAGGCCGTGCTGCCTGCTGGGTTAGCTCACGGCAGGAAATAGATTCATAATAAATGGAGTCACACGTTACCGGATCCTCGCCATGCTCTGTATATATAAAAAACCAAAACTTGCCAAATGATGCATGGTGACTCGGAAATGCCAGTTGCTAATGCCAGTGTGAGCGCGCAGAACGGAGGAGTACCGGAGAGGAGTACAGATCAGCGGAGATCCAAAGATAAGATAACCGCACGTTGGAGGCATGGCATCTAGACCCATTTCCAGCTAGTGTTGCCGCAGAGTCGTAGTTGACTCGGAGTTGGCTAGTTTTCTCGTTGAGTCAACTGTGCTGCCACGGCTTGGCTCGGCTCCGAGCCAAGCTGCTCTGAACACCTGATAGTCTCACTTCCCTTTCTTATTGCTTCATGTGTGAGTGTTCTTCGAGTTCAAAAACATCGCTGAGCATCGCCATACTCGAAAGGTCGAACCAAGAGATGCGGATCTATCCCGCCGAGAAGCATGCCGCATTTCTCAGCGAGACAAGATGTAAATATATCGTGCGCGCAGCATGAGCTAGCGATCATAGTCGTATTCTGACCCTTTCTTCAACGTCGCCGATAGCCTGTATGATTAGGCTCCGCAGTTGCAACGTCCATTGGTTGAAGGTGTGCTCTTCAAGAACCGGAAGCCTGAGATCGCAACATAACATCGATTTGTCTACCTTCTTGGTTCATGCTGTCTAAGCGTGGAGGCATATCTTCCAGTACGGTCCTAACCATCCCGCTGACGCAGTGCCAGGTCGTTGCCGGTGCCTAGGGACGGCCTGGATTGACCCACAGTACATCGGAAGCGCGCTGCTTGGCAGGATACCTCGAATTAGCATCGGGCAGAGAAGGAAAGCGAAAAAGTAGAAGGCATGTAATGAATGAGACCAGGGACTAAAAAATGAGGGAAGAAGTGTGGCAATGTTGTAATCTGTGGATTGGCTGATAACAACAGCGACGCTGGTCATGATGGTTGTATGTACATGGCCTGACCCTGGTGAGACGAAAGGGGTGTGTGCAGATGAATAAGGGTCTCAGTTCTGTTTTGCATCTCGAGATAAGAAAGAGAACGTTAGCATTGTACGCACACAAAATGACGCACACAAAATGACATGCACGAGCGAGTAGTCTTGCCAACCTGGTCTTCAATGCATGCTCACGCTTCCTCAATCAATACAGATGGAACAATGCTTCTTCCCAGGTGGAAGGGGACTTTGGATGTCGACATCTTGGATGCTGATGAGACATGATAGATAGATTCATATGAAATGGGAGAGAATTCGGAATAATCAACAGCAAACCTAACAGTATTGAATGAGATGTGAGCCGAGGTGTCTTGTCGTATACCCGCGGTCCCGTGATCGCCGGGTTTATCGTGAGTTAATCTAATCATCGCAAGTGAGCAGGGCTACGATGGTCCTCGAGTCACTGCCCGTCGATATATAGTTACGAAAATCCTAAGACGAAAACAGAAGAGTATATAACAACGAATAAGCAGAAAAAGATCCAGTGGCCATGAGTGTACAATGTGTTGCGCGGTCCCACCTCAGGTATGCCTTCGGTCGCCCACACCTCCTTGGCATTCCTCTGCCCTGCCTTGCCATAAACGACTGGTAAGAAAAGAACAAGGTCCCAATATGTATGACCACCTACAAATATCACCAAGGGACATCCTCAAATCATGCCCCGTAGTGGACATAATTCACCCAGTGCTCCAGTGTCATCTTTCTCTTCCTTCTTAGATTTCTGACAGCATCACAAAGTGCCTCAGCCGTTCTCTCATAATATGGCACCCCTTGCCACTTATCCGAGAACACCAACTTGTAAAAGCTTTTAGTGAGGACTGATCCATCGATGTCCGGCTTCGCCCACATTGTCCCAACCACGCTCCGGAATCCGCTATATTGAACTGCCGCAGTAAGATGCAGTCCCTCATCTGCAATGCTCTCCTCTGTGATTTCCGCCGTGTGACAAGCAGAGAGGAAAGCAAATTCGGCGTTGGGAAGTCGAGATCGTACTATGTCAAGTAGCGTGAGAGGGGCATCTTGATAAAGCTTGAAGAAGGCATCGAATGGCTTTCCTGTCTCGAGTATCCCGTGACATGAGATGTGAGCAAATCGGTGTTCTCTCAGGCAGTCGAGTGTGGCAATAGGTGTCGCCTTTTTCCCACTGAGAGTTTCCACCAACGGGCAGACATTTCGGACAACTTGCGCCTCTTTCAACGATCCCAACATTTGAGCTGCAGGCTGTACCACAAGCAGCATCGAAGGCGTGCCCAATGGTCATAACCCCAGTTTACGTGATTCAATGAGTGCAGAGAGCATTGGAGTATATGAGGGGATGTATAGGTCTGAGAAGTACAGGTTGATAGGGCCATCTGAACAAATCGGGCCCATGGCATGAAGAGGAAGGGAGCAGAATACAGATGTTGGGCACCACCAAACATGGGATTGCTCTGGTACACCCAACATCTGGAGTCTCTGGATTACTCGACGTCCAACAAGGTGATAAAGTTGCTCGAGTACATAGCACAAAGTGTTATCATACTTGCTTGAGTCGAGGCTGTTATCTCGTGCAGCTAGTAGCTTGTCATGCAAATCTTTTGCACGATCATAGAAATCGTCACTTGTCGGAATAAGAGAGGGAGGAGTGCCATGGCGCAGAATAATAATGTCAGAACGCCATTTCAAATGGTTGATGATGATGACAGGTCCACACGCAGCAGCAGAACGAAGCATGTAGAACGAAGGTGAGACCAAAAAAGTGTGGAGGCCTGGCTGGGTTTGGATCTGAGAAATGAGCTTATCACACTCCTCAACAAGTTTCCGTTGATTCACCACAAGGCGATCAACTGGGACCATCACCTCGCGATCACTGGCTTGGCCGTCCTCCATCCAGGCGACTGATGAGCATGAGATAGTTGATTTTTTGAAGCCCCGATTAGCAGCTGTGAATTTCTTGGCCAAGGGCAAGTTGACCGCATGAAGCTGGTCAATTAAAGCGCGAAAGCCACGAATTTCTGACCAGAGAAGGCCCCTCCCTTGTTCGAGAGTCTCGATGGCCCCCTCTAGTTGACCGATCTGGACCAGATACGATGCATAGTCGAGTGGGAGCTTTTCATACACATCGTGCATTGATACTAGACGGAAATGTTGTATTTCTAGGGTAGGTGAAAAGGAGAGAGAATCTTGCATAAACAAGATTGCAGTCTCATATGCGTTGAGTGTGGATGGGTGCCCGAAAGACCGTGAGACTTGTGTCCATTCGCATGAGGTGTGGAACCAACTGGGTAGGTCAGTGCTTGTATCGGTGGCGGCGGCGGCGAATAATTCCACGATTTCGTCAATGTCCCTTCTGTTCTTGAGCAGCTCGAACTGGGAGGACAAGGCCGAAATAAGCAATCGAGTGATCGTATGAAGGGTGATCTGTACACGTGGCACTTTGATGAGGTCACAGTGCACAGTAATGGATTCGCGGAGATAGTCGACATTGTCTGTGAGTTTATACATGCTGTGGAGGTGATGGCCCAGTGTCAGAAGTGTGAGTGGAGCATTTGAGTGAGGGGATGTAAGACAGAGTCTGCAGTACTCAATGGCCTTTTCGATATTCGTTAGATCTGTGATGTCAAGTGTTGAATGAAGTGCTTCAATATGAGGCACCAGGTCTCTCTTGTCTGGAATCGGCAAGGGAAACTCGACGAGGTCAGATTTAGCCATTTGAGATGCAGCCAAATGTGAATCATCTTCTTGCCAGCCACTTATGACACCAAGCTCGTTGAAGCGTGTCTTCTTGAGATCTGCCGCCTCTGCCTCGACAATGGGATGATCTGGATCTTTAGATGGCATTTCGTTGAGATTAGCATGAAGGCGGAGAATTGAGTCTGATATAAGCTCTGGATCTTTAGTGATGAATCTGGACTGCGCAAATGCTTCCCCCATAATTTCCGCATATTCAACTAGATTGGCGCTCATTTCCTCCATGATTGGCTTTGCTTCCTCGAAATGATCATGTGAGCGATCCCAATAGAAGCAAGCATGAAGAGAAAGGGCAAGCACTGGGCGAACTGGTTTCAAATCAGGTAATCATCTCCTTGCTTCATGCAGACATTCAATGAACTCTTCTGGAGGTCATTGCGCAACTAGCACACATGTCGAGAGCAGTGCAGTGACTAATGCATCTACAGCACCAATCAGATCGGGTTCGGAGACATCCGAGTTGAGAAGCTCATGGCACAGGATAACCGCCTCCCTAATATCCTGCTTTGGATTGACAGACTCCAGTTCCACCTGAACGGATAAAGCCCACACCAAGTATATTTTAATCCTGTTGGGTGTGACGTTGAAGGTTTCAAGTGACTGGTCTAGAAGGTAACGAAGGTACTTGATAATGTGCTTCAGATTGCTGGGCAGCTTGAACTTCTGCGAGCGAAAAAGAAGGGCACATGCGAGGTAAAACAAAGAGCTGGTGATATATGAGCCAAGTTCGGTTGGGGTATCAAATATGACTTCAGTAGAGTGGGAAATTGATTTGTCGAGGTCTTTGCTATCATCTGAGAACTTGTACTGTGCCAATCGTACTATGGCCAAAGCTGAGAGGCATTCGGAGCAATGAGGGTGATGTGGAGGCAATAGGGACAGTCAGAGTAGACGGTTCTGGTCGGTTCTGGGTTGGTTTTGACGGACAGTTCTGATGACGGTTTTTCCAGAACCGTCAGTCAGTTTTGGTCGGTTTTGCTGAACCGTTGAACCGCCTCTGGAGGAGGTTTGGCGGTTCTGTCCTTCGGTTCTGTCCATCCTCCTGAACCGTCCCCTCCTCGGTTCTGATGAGTAAATATGTATGGGTGAAGTATGTAATCAATTCAACTTGTATTGGTACATACATCCACACTGCAACGACAGGATGACTACACTCTGCTCCATGACTGGACTGACTAAAAAGACTGAAAACTCCACTTCCAACAAAGGCCCTGAACGTGGTGCAAGTGGCTTCGTAGCATCATAACAGTTCTTTTGCTTGTGCCTTCCGTCGTGGTGCAGATGTAGTGAGAAAGAAAAATAGTATATATATTCCAGCAGTTACACATGTACAAGTGTGCCAATCAATGGCATGCGAGTATTGCAGTGTCATCCCAAGGGAAGCAAAGACCAGGGAGAAGAGATAGAGGGTGAGCAAAAGGGAAACAAGGGAGAAGGAAATCTTGAGGCAAACGTAGGGCATGGACACATTCCATGAATTCAGGGGAAGGAGGGCTCTTTATATAGATTTCAGCTGATACCTACTAGTACATGAATCATATTTTAAGGGAGCAAGGGGAACAAGGCATGTTGGACGAAGCAGTGGCACAAGAGAGGGAGGGAAGGTATCACAGAAGATGAAAGGTAAACTAAAAGAGAACAGGGTGGGGTGTACAGTCTGTGCAAACCAAGAATCTGAAGACAATAAAGAGTGTAAGGGCAGTTTTGTTGACACAAGCGAGGACAGGGAGGACGTAGAGTCAGACGCACAATGAGTAGATTTTATGGATTGATTGTGAATGCTAGCACAGATTAGATCAAGTGAAAACAGACTTGTTATTTTGGGTACAAAGCGTACAGTATTTGTCACGCTAGACTGGGCGTGGCGGGTCTGTCTTCTGATGATCTGAGCACGTCGCTCTCTTTGATGGGGTTCTAGAGGGTCTGGGGGTCTGCGTTGGTTCTTGGGGTTCAGGTAATCGTCAAGCTCTATAGCCACGATTGATATCGCTTATGTGGGTTTTGTTCTAGAATGGGTGCGCTAGCACTATTGCAACTAGGTCTTTTATTCAGACAGTATCTGGCAGCGAGATGCTGTGCTGTTCTGCTGTGTCTTGGATGGATTCAAGGATCTTTCTTGAAGGCGTAGAGTCTCTGGATAATCCGGGGGTTCTGGTACCACGTTCTTAGTGGTAAATGCTGCTGAGTGAAGCAGAGTCGATCCCTAGCAATCTGTGTATTCTCCTGTTTCTGTAATGTCTCCTTTCTGGGGGGAGACAAGGG
>QLOT01021044.1:1300-24673 GCA_003313875.1 Russula aff. compacta | reverse complement strand
CTCCTCTGCAGTCCCCTTGGTCCTCTGTGACTCAAGGGCCCTTCCAAGCGTCATAATATAACAGGTGAGCCCCTTGATGAGGGCTTGTAGTTGTGAGGGAGTGAGGTGGTTGTGGCCATTGACAATGGCCAATACAGTGGCGGGGGAGAGGGGCCCCTCCCAGTGGTTGTTGGATTCAAGGTTGTGGAGTGGGCCTGGTAACCAGGATACTGCTGGTGGTGACAGCAAAGTTGGGGATGGCAACAGGCTGGGCCAGGGTGTCAATGGCCGCTGGTACAGGGCCCTCCTGTCCGAGATACTTGAGTTCCATTGGCTCAAGGCCTCCAGGGAGATGGGGTGGTGGGACTGGGAGTGGTGAGGCTGTGGTGGATGGGCCAGACATCTTATTTCTTCAGGTGTGAGAGTAATGGTGGGCAACAAGAAATGGGTAGAAGTTGTAGAAGCTGCTATCTTTGTCAGGGGTTTCTGCTTCCCTTTTATGCTGTTCGAGGGCCAGCACTTGTGATACTCCCAAAGGGGATCCAGGGTGAACACTTGGTCAGCTGGTTCCCAAGTGTTGTCATTTTCAGGGTAGCCCCACCACTTTATCAAATATTGCAGGGTCTTCTTTCTCCCGTGGAACCTGTGGTTTCTGATCTGTTCATATTGTTCTTCACCTCCCATGAGGTCTGGCGCTGGTCAGGTATAGTTTGGTTCATGCTTCTTTGTTTCCTTGTATGGGGATAGTAAGCCAGCATGGAATACATTGTGGATCTGCCATGAGGCTGGAATGTCCACAAGGTATGCCACTGGTGATACTCCTTTTAGCACCTTGAAGGGTCTATATCTTTTGGGATTCAGTTTGGACCCTTGATGTGGGAGTTTGAGGTGGGTTGCCTCTAGCCATACTTGGTCTCTGGGTTTGTATTGGGCCAGTGGAATTTCTTTTGCCTTCTGATTGATGGCATCAATTGCTTGTTTCCAGGCTTGTTCCATTCTTTCTACCCTCTCCTCAGCCATCTTGTTATTTGTTTGGGTGTTGTCATCTGGGTGGAGATTCAGCTCATGTCCCCATAGGGCTTGGTTGGGTGATAGGCCCATGGTTGCATTTCTTCAGTTATTGTGTACTGCAGTGGCTACTGATAGCCATTTTGCCCAGTCCTTTGGTTGGCCCCCCATTACTAGTCAAAGGTATTGCTCCACCCATTGGTTCTTTCATTCCAACAGGCCATGTGTTTGTGGGTGGAATGCTGTGGACAGGTTCTGTTGGATGCCCAGTTTCTTTGTGAGTGCTCTTCCAAAGTGCGAGGTGAACCTTAGGTCTCTGTCACTGATGACTTTCTTTGGGAGGCCAAACCATGGGTAGACATGTTCTAGGTAGAGTGCTGCTACTTACCCCAGTGATTGACATGTTGCATGGGAGGAATATGGCTGCATGTGAACATCCCTGATCCACAATGGTTAGGATGGATGGAGTCCATTCCTCAGCATAGAGGGGCAGCCCTGTGATGAGATCCATTGCAACAGACTGGAAGGGTTTTGTTCCTTCAGGGGTGGATATCCAATACAGGGGGATGCATTTCTTGTGGGTGATAATTTTTGTTTGTTGACACACCATGCATCCCTTGACATAGTCTGCAATCCATGATTTCATTCCTGGCCACCAGTATGTTTGCTGGACTTTCCTCAAAGTCTCATCTCTTCCTGGATGTCCTGCAGTGGGGAGATCATGTGCATGCATGACAATGGCGCTTTTCACTTTTTTGATGTTTGGGACAATCATTTGCCCCTGAGTGGTTGTCCTTGGTTTTGCCATGGCACTGATTCTGTCTGGTGGGAAGATGTTCCAGGGTGAAGTCATATTCTTGTATGTCTGTGTGCCACCTTGCAGTCCTCCTGTTGAGGTTTTTTGGTGACTTCCAATATTGGAGATTTGCGTGATTGGTGTGGATGATAAAGGGTGTTTTGGTCCATCCTAGGTATTGTCTCCAATGTGGTAAGGATTTCATAATGGCAAGCAGTTCCCTTTCATCGATGTCATAGTTTTGCTTGATGGGTGTAAAGGTTGCTGAGTAGTAAGCAATGGGATGGAGTATGGGTTTGTGTCATTTTGCCCGTGTGGGGGTAGTGTGTTCTCCCTCCTGCAAGAGTACGGCCCCCAGGCTGTATGCCAAGGTGTCTACTTGGAGCATGAATTGTTTATCAAAATTTGGTTGCTTGAGTACTGGGCTTTTGCACATGAGTGTTTTAAGGGTTTCAAATGCCTTGTGCTGGGGTTCATCCCAGTGCCAGGGTGTGGTTTTCTTCGTGAGGTCAAGGAGTGGTCTGGTGATCTTTGAGTAATTGGGTATGAAGTATCAGTAGTATCCTGTGAAGCCCAAGAAGCTTCATCATACATCTTAGGCTGTGGCCAGTCTGCTACCCCTTGTAGTTTCTGCATGTTCATTTGAAGTCTTCCTTTTCCCACATTGACTCCTAGGTACTCAATTTCATCTTTCTCAAATTTGCATTTTTTTGGCTTCAAGTAAAGGTCATGTGCTGCCAGTTTGTCTAGGATTCTGTGGACATATTGCCTGTGCCTTTGCGCTGCTCCTCTGCTTCATGGGGGAACTTGGCTGTATGTATGGCAAGGTCATCCATGTATACTGAGAGCCATCCTTTCCCTACCTCCAGTCTGAAGATTGTGTTCATCATCATTTGGAACGTTGCCAGTGAGTTGGTAAGGCTGAAGAACATTACTGTGGGTTTGAAGAGGCCTTCCGGGGTGAGGAAGGCTTTCCTTCCATTCATCTCCCTCCTTGATCTGGATGTTGTTATACCCCACTGCACATCAAACTTAGTAAAGAGGGTACAGCCACTAAGCTGGTCTATTACTTGGGGAATCAAGGGTGAGACACTTCTGTTCCTCTTTGTCCATTTGTTGAGGGGTCTGTAGTCTTGTACTGGTCTCAGTTTGTGTAACCGGCCTGGGGTAAGCATTCAACTGCTTGTGCCCCTGTAAGTTGTGGAACCGGCCAGGAGTCTAGTATTAGATTGTTTGTGTCTGTGTGCGCCTGAGGCACTGTACTTTTATTTTTGGTGTGCACCCCATTCCTGTGTGGTCCCTTATTGTTCACTGGGATCACATGCCTCGTGGGTCCCTATGACCCACTGACAACTCCTCTTAGACGCACCCATTGTTCTCTTCTTGGTGTCTGCCTTGTTCCCAGTTTGCGCCTTAGTTTCCCCTTACCATACAGAGTACTGTTACCCCTTTGGATCCTAGGATCCCCCCCCTCTATAAGTAGAGACTCGTAGCTACCTTGTACCGGCAAGTTGAGTCTCCTGTCAATCACAGTGACTTACTCTTCACTCCCTACTCTGCACTAAGGGGTGGCTACAGTGTTGCAGCACTGCAAGCGGGGAACCCAACTGTCTCTATTAGTCTTCTAAGACACTACAGAGTCTTAGCTACAGTCTTTTGTTGCTGTCAAACCCTTGGCGGTGACAGTTTGCCATCCTTCTTCTTTACAAAGTAGAAGTTAGCAGCATAAGAGGATTTTGAGACACAGATGGTCCCTCTTTTTAGGTGACCTTTGACAAATTTGTGAACCTCGTCTTTCTCTAGTTGAGTGAGGGGTAGTAGTCTTCCTGGCAGTGATGCTGGTGCTCCTGGCAGCAGTTCAATGGCATGGTCCCAGACCATGTATTGGGGAAGTCTCTGGGACTCCTCTTTGCTGAATACTTTTGAGTGCTTTTGATATTCTTTGGGTACTTCTGGCTCTTCCATTTTGCCTGTTGTACCAATGGTGATCCTTCCCAGGTAGTATTGTGGCTGGTACTTGGTTATTGGTCATGGCATGTTCTTTGTCCTTGGGGTGTATTGTGCTTTAGCTGCATTTGGTGTGGAAAGAACAATGGGGAGGTGATTCATGTCGATCCATCCTCTCTTCCAGTTGATCTTTGGTTGAGTGGCAGCAAACCAAGGGTACCCTAAGATGGCCTTGTGTTCCCCTAGATCTGATAGGAAGAACCTGTGGTTTGTCTTTAGCCCACCCATCTGAAGCTGCAGGTCGGTGTAGTATTTTAGTGATCCGCTTCTGTTCTCTGTTCCATCCACATTGTACAAAGGTCTGGGTTTGGCTAGTTGTTTGATGGGCAGCTTCAGCCATCATGCATAAGACAGGTTCATGAAATTTTCCATAGCTCCTGAGTCTACTAGTGCTGTTGCTTCAGCTCTTTTTGCAATCCAGTGTGTATAAAAGTGGACTGTCATTGATTTCCTATTTGACATGTACACATTGTTGCTATTGCTTTGCCTGAGTAGTGCCAACCTAATCAGGCAGTGGGAAAATCCTCTGAAGTTCCCATTTCTTTTGCCAAACACTGCTGGTCCTCCACCAACATTCTTTCCAGGTGAGTGCGTACTGTGGTGACAGAGTCTTCTTCTGCGTCCTTCATTTCCTGGTCTTCGTTGAGGTCTATGAGGTTGGCTTGGTTTCTGCCATTCCATCTCATGTTCCGGTCACTTTGCTTTGTTTTGGTGGGACAATTCCTGGCAAAGTGTCCCACAATGCTGCAGTTAAAATAGGCATTGGCATCACCAAAGCCTGCAACATTTCCTTGACTGTTCTGGCCCTGTTGCCAACCTCCTCTGCCTCTTCCTCTCCAATTGGTGGGGGCGTGGCCCCTGCTGAGGTCCATCAGGACCGGGGTGTTTCTCATGGAGTAAGGGGTGTTGGACGTGGTGTACTGGGCTGCAGTTGTGGCCTCCACTGCTTGTTGAATCCTCCTCCTTGGGAACACCTAGGCACAGGGAGGTTTGGCTGGAAGGCACCTCCTGTTGCCAGCTGCCTTCTGATGCTGTTGATGAGCAATTGGGATTGGCATAGAGATCTGACCCTTTCTTTTGCCTCTTGGTATGTGAGGGGCATTGGTAGTGCAAGGGTTTTGTCCATGAGATAGATAGGTAGTCCCCATAAGAACATATTGTAGGTTTCGTGATTCCTACTGTATATTGTGCTTTCCTTAATAGGCTCTCAAATTGAGAGATATATTCGTTGAAGTTGTTGCCTTTCATTTTGCAGTCAAGCAAGTCATTTCTGGCCCTCTGGGATGCTTGGGAGTCTTGGAATTGCTCTACAAATTTGTCCAGGAATTGGTTCCATAGGTCTGGAATGTTATCTCCTGGCATGTTGAGACTGTCCAGCCATGTGCCCATGTCTCTGGTCCATTGCACCACTTCTTTTCCCTTGATAAGGGTGAGGGTGAAGGCAACCTTCTTGAAGGGGGAGTCATATCCAGCTACACCATGGTTAACCTGTAAGTATGCTTTGACTTCTTCTATGAAGTTGTCTGTTTTGATCAATCTCCACTGAATATTTGTGGGAGTTGTCCCATGGCTTTAATGTCTGCTGCTAGTGAGTTTGGTTGTTGGGGAGTGGTGGCTTGTCCTGGACCATCTGGTCCTCCATGTCACCAGTGAAGCTGTGACCTTAGCAAGGACTGTAAGAACAAGTGCAATGCTCACAAGTTCCACTTGTGAGGAAAGGCAAACAAGCCACAAATCTCCCCCTGGGGTGACTAGGTCACAAACACTGTATTCTCCTAGACAGGGAGGCATACAGGGTGGACAGGAGACTTGACTTAGAGTGTCTCCAAGCCCAGCACCTAATGTGCTTATATACCCTTGGGCTGAAGGCCTGGTAGTCCGGACTATGGTACAGTGATGCAACGATAGTAAGCATACAGTAATCAGGAACAAATAGTGAGAACAATCAGTTAAGCAACTAGCCTGCTCACAAAGCAGAAGTCCTAATCTAGCGCACTGACTAAAGCGCTGACTGATGCTGAGTGATACTAAAGAGCTTCCAAAGCTCTTACTCATTGCCTCTGACTAACCATTAGTCATGCACAGTCATCCTGCTTACTCCAGGGCTCTGTCTTTGTTATCCTGCTCCTAGGGCATCCTAGAAGCCATAGTCCATGCAGTATTGTGTGTGCCAGCCCAAGACCACATACCTGGGCTGCATTGCCAAATCTCAGAGAGAACATCCATCTCCTATACTTACCAATCCTCAACTGCTACTCCGCCCTCAGAGACCTCACTTAGTCCCATCATTGGGTCCTAACCTCGACTCCTGATGTCCCTGCGGTTCACATAGCCTGGCAGCTAGCTGTGCCATGACACTCCAGGTCCTCCAGGGCCTCCTGGGCCTCCTTCAGGGGGTCCCTTCCTTAGAGCTTTGCTCATGCCTTGCCTTAGTCACTCCTGGGTGGTTAAGTTTGCTTGTATTGGTTGGGTAGATGCAGCAGTTGCTGCATGGGTGGCAGTCTGGGTTTGAGTGGTTGTCAACATGGTTTGAATGATGCTTGGGATTGGGTTCCCTTCTGGCAGGGGTCCAAGGGGAATCTCTGGTGCCAGGTAGAACATGCAGATTGATGTGTGGGTGTGCACCAGTGTGTTGTGCTCTGATGCAGTGGGGCTGCTCCTTAGCCCTTCTTGGATTGGTGCTAGTCTGATTTGGTTCTCTAGCTCCTTGTCTTCTTTGTCTCCTAATGATTGAGCTTCCTCTTCAGCTTGTTCCTCTGGCTGGTTGTCATCTGTAAGGTGTAGTTGTCTAGCTTGATGTATCTTTGCCCTAGTATGTATCTCTGGTTCTCATTGTTCCAGTGGATGTGGTACCACCCTCCTCAGTAGTAGCAAACTTGTGGTGAGGTCTGTTTCACCCTCTGATGCTCATCTGTCAGCAATAGGATTGGATGTCCTCTGAAGTTGTACTGGTGGAACTTGTTGACTTCTTATACTTGTGAGTTTGGTCATCCAAATGTTGCTTCTTGTTTGTGGACAATAGTTCCCTTCCAGTCGGAACTGCTAGCCATGGTGTAAGAAAGTTGAGTTTAATGTCACCACCAAGGGTTTAACAGCAACAATAGATTGTAGCTAAGTCTCAACTGTGACTTAGAAGACAGATAGAAGTGGTTGGGTTTCTGCTTGCAGTGCTGCAACACTGTAGCCACCCCTTATAGTAATGAAGAAGAGTAGAGAGCAAGTCACTGTGATTGACAAGAGACTCAACTTGCTGGTAAAAGGTAGCTAGGAGTCCCTATTTATAGAAGATGAGGGCCCAATGCCCAAAAGGGTGAACAGTGCTCTGTATAGTGGGGGAAAACTAGGATGCAAACTGGGATCAATGGGAGAGCTGAGAAGAGAACAAGGGCTGCATCTAAAAGGGGTTGACAGTGGGTCATAGGGACCCAAGAAGCATGTGATCCTAGCAAACAATAAGGGATTGCACAAGAATGGGGTGCAGTCTAAAAATATAGTACAGTGCCTCAGGCAAACACAATCACAAACAGTCTAATCCAGACTCCTGGCCAGTTCCACAACTTATAGGAGTGCAAGCAGTTGAATGCTTACCCCAGGCCAGTTACATACATGATGGAAGAAGTGAGAGAATGAGCAGTCCAGGCCATAAATTATAAGGCACAAGAAATCCCACTGGCACAATACAAGGCTGAAGATCAAGTACAGCTCAAAGTGACCCACCTTAAACTCCCACACCAAGGGTCCAAGTTAAACCCAAAACAGGATGGACCCTTCAAGATACTAAAAGAGATATCCCCAGTCACATACCTTGTGGACATTCCAGCCTCATGGCAGATCCACAATGTCTTCCATGCAGGACGTCTATCCCCATACAGGGAAACAAAAGAACACAGTCCAAACTTCTCCCAACCTCCACCTGACCTCATGGGAGAAGAGGAACAATATGAGGTGGATCAAATCAGAAACCCTTAGTTCCATGGAAGGTCAAAGAAGCTACAATATTTGATAAAGTGGCAGGGCTACCCTGAAAGCAACAACACTTGGGAACCAGCTGACCAAGTGTTTGCCCTGGATCTCCTTCAGGCATATCACAAGTGCCAGCCCTTAAGTAGTATACTGTAAAAGGGAAGCAGAAACCCCCTGCAAATGCAGCAGCTTTTACAGCTTTTACACCTTGCTCCTCTCTTACCATTGCCCTCACAACAGAAGAAATATAATGTCTAGCCCATCCTCAGTGACCTTTCCACTCCCCATCCTGGCACCACATCTCCCAGGGAGCCTTGAACCAATGGAGCTTAAGTAAACAGGGCAGACAAGTTCCATACAGGTGACCCTCAATGTTGCCCCCTCGTAGCCTACCACCATCACCACCAGCAGCATCACCATCCTGGGCCCATTCCATGACCTCAAGACCTCCAACCACTGGGAGGGGCCCCTCTCCCCCTCCACCATATCAGCTGTCGTCAATGGCCACAACCACCTCACTCCCACACAGCTCTGTGCCTTCATCAAGGGCCTCACCACCACCATACAACAATGCCAACAGGATTGGTCTAACCAATCCAGTAGCTTCAAACAATAGCTTAACAAGGCCAACAAGGAGCAATGGGAGTATAAGGAGTGGTTGGAGGTGATTGAGGAAGAGCCCCTGGATTGTCCCAAGGGCTTTGAACCCAATGATGGACACCTCACTCAGTTCATCATCCCCACCAAGGATGGAGAGCAGCAGCTTGCTCTCTATATCAAACAGTTGGATGATGGAAGAGTTGCTGGTCTCACCAGGGAGGCCACTGGAGAGCACAACACCCAGGTCATTGAGCTATATGCTCAGTCAGATTTCAGCAGCACACCCTTCCAGCCACTCCCCTTGTGGCTCTGGGCCCACCTCTGGGAAGACAATGTCGACTACCAGGTTTTCAACGAGGCAGTCATGGAACTCAACCAGTGGGACATCTATGCAGAGGTCCATTGATACTAACACCATGACACAGAGGGAGACAGGATCCAGAGGGAGATGCAGCACCTCAAGGCCAACTTGGCTGCAAATGAGGCTGCCAAGTGGGCAAGTGAGGACAGGTTGGTGGCAGTGCGCCTGGCCAACAAGGTCAAGCACATTGAGGTCCAACAGTTTAAGCCTCAGCTCGTGCAATGATTTGGTTGAAATCGAGTGGGACAGGATGTCCACTCTAGCAACAGGGTGATGTAACTGGCTTGGGGTAAGCATTCAACTGCTTGCACTTCAGTAAGTTGTGGAACCAACCAGGAGTCTGTTTAGACCCTTTGTTCTTGTGTGTGCCTGAGGCACTGTACTTTTATTTTTGGCTGCCCCCTATCTCCTTATCCCCTTGTGGCTTCCTTTGTTCTAGGATTATTACAGGACAGTCAACTGCCCTTTTGGGCAGTGGCCATTGTTCTCTTCTTGGTGTTCCCTTTGTTCCCTTCTTGTGCTATTGTCTGGTTACTATACAGAGCATTGCTCACTCCTTTGGGCCCTAAGCCCTTATCCTCTATAAATAGGGACTCTTAGCTACCTTGTATTGGCAAGTTGAGTTTCTTGTCAATCTAGTGACTTGCTCCTCATCTTCTCTATCTGCACTAAGGGGTGGCTACTGCATTCATCTGCAGCAAGCAGGAACCCAGCTCATATTTACTAGTTTTCTAAGACACTACAGAGTCTTAGCTACAGTCTTTTATTGCTGTTAAACCCTTGGTGGTAACAGCTATGGCCATCAAGAATAAGGACTCAGGTGCAACCATTTGCCTTTGTCCTTGTCTCATTGTCAAAAACATTTTCTAGCCACATTCATCCAAGTGAGCTATCAGTCCAGCCATTTTCAGGGTGAGTAATACTTTACCATAGGTGAGTCTTAATGCTGATTTACATAGAATCAATGCTTACTATGCATTAGAAACATTATCATTATTCCATTTCTGCATGAGGTTGTTCCCTTTTGATCATCAGAGCAATCATTGTCCCATCTGCATAGATTGTAACAAGTACAGTGATGTTTTCTCAATTAGCTCCACCCTGCTTGTGCTGGGTCTTCATGCTGTGTGCCCCTACAACATGCTCCTTTCCTAGATAAGCCATTGGGAAGCTGTGGGGTATCAGGATAATAACAGGATCAGTGACACACTTATGTGTTCATCCAAGGTGATGCCTTTGGGCACACCACCCTGCCCCCTGACCCAGAAGCATGCTAAAGTGACTCTGTAATTTTTGGACATACCCCTCAGGGGTAACAGAATCATATAGTACATACTGACATTTGATTGCTCACAGACACTCTATGATATTATCAGATGTAAATACAATATAGACATATGTGTATGTTCCTATCTTATCTACATGCTTCAGACTTCCACTCAGACTCCCATTATCTTACTCCATTCTTCTGCTCCATTACTTATGATGCTCAATTATTGCTACTACTTACAATAAAAAGACACTTTTATGACTTCTATAGGTCCCTTAAGATTACACAAAGCCCTTGTAGTACATTGTATAAATACTGTAGGCTTTGTACCAAAATTATTATCTGCCTTTTATCTGATCTAACCCTTGCTCACGTTTACAATCAATCAAGAGAATCTACTTATTGTGCATCCAACTCTTGTCCTCTCAGCCCTCACTTGTGTCAACAACAAAATGCCCTTACACTCCTTTTATTATCTTCAGGTTATGGGCCCTGGCCCTATATAAGAATACACACATCTTACCATTTTGATTGACACTATGCAGACTGACAATGCTAAGATTACTGTCCCAAATTTTACACATGACAGCTTGAATTGGGTGATCTACAGAAATCACATGCATCAGGAAAACGGGAAAAAACTTAAAGCAACTTAAATCTCCTTAAAAGCATTTTAAGTTCATTTAAAGAGAATTTAAGGCGATTATCTTTAAGATAGATTTTCATTTTTTAAGTTAATCCATTTCCTTAACACCTCCTTAGACTGTCTCTTAATGGACTTATTGAACTTGAGAGTTACTATAAGAGCATTTTAAGGACGAAATTAAGATACATATTCAGCCCAAAATCTGTGTACTAAGACCATTGTAAGGACGAAATTAAGATGCATATTCAGCCCAAAATCCATGTATTAAGATAGTTTTAAGGATATGATCAAGATACATGTTCAGCACCAAAATAAGCAGGCCTCAAAGGATCAGCACGATTGCAATAAAATTGGTGAAAATATATAAATTACTCAGAAAACGTGTCCATTTGTTGAGCATGTAGAAGTGCTTGAAGTACTGATTCTAGTATCAAAGTATATGTATTAGCAACATCAAAGAGAATATAAAAGTCACTCACACTTGCGCTTGTCAACAAGTCTTGCATGAGCATCATTCAAGTCCACGTTGATGGCAGGCTCACAATTGCGGTGAGATGACTTTCCTTTGATGAATTTATTTGCCAGCTCCATGATTTCGATCAGGTGATAAGGGTCCATCTCCCATGCAGATTGTGTATATGCACAGGTTGCCATGCCCCAGTTGGCTTCGTTGAAAGTCAGCACACCCAAAGATATTTTCCCTGTTGATTTGTTAAGCATGGATTTGAGGACAATGGCCTTATTGGTTGAATGGCTGGTTTCAACAGCTTTGATGGTGATTGTACCTGTTTTCCAGAGCGTCAGAGCCCGTTCAACCTATTTTGATATCAGTGCCAGAACATCAGTAGAAACTAGGACATACTGCCACCGCTGATATCCTGAGACCAGCGCTTGGTAACTGACTAGGTTCTCTCGGGTTTCCCAAGGCCTTGACTTTGACAGATCTGGAGATAGCATTCATGTGTGCTGCAAAAGTTTGGAGGACAAAGGTGCCACGGAAAAGGTCTGCCCACTCCTGGTGGATACATCAATATGTGTTTGCAATCCATTATATAAATCACGTACATCAGGGTCAGCCAAAGAGGTATCACCATACAAGAATCTGAGGCCCTCGAGTGTGTTTGTGGCAAAATCTTGCTGACTTTCATTAGTAGTGAATATGTCAACAACTTCATCGGAAGTGAAGAAGGCATCGATAATGGTAATGGCAGTGGATCCAATGCAGCTCCACCAAGTATCGGAGATTCTTTGCTGGGCCTGCAGATGGGTAGTGCGTCAAAATGATTATCTGATGTAAGATAACAATGTGCAATGTATGAGTTTGAAGACTGGGTCATTGAGCTCAATTTTGTAGTCGATGTCATGGTAAATGGTGAGCCAGATGGCTTGCAAAGCACAAAGTAATTCCCTGTCATCAACTTTGAAGGGGTCTTGCTGGCATGCGAACCACCAGGCCAAAGTTGGGAAGAACATACATTGGAACCAGTCTTCATCATGGGTACCAGGGGGGAGGTTGTCGTTTGTAACTCTAGACTTCGCCTTCTTTGGTTTTTCTATTATCTGGTCAGGATGAATATCTTTAACCTTAACGACATCCTTTGAGATAAAGATGAGTGTTGTGGATGGTGAACTCGCATTCTGGTGCATCAAGTCCTTCATCATCAGAGACCCCTCCAATGGGCACACCTTGTGGCTCGCATGCACGTCCATGACTAGCAGTCGACTCAGGTTTCGTGCTTGTCATCATGGTGGATGATCGTCTAGATCCATTGGTGAGGGCAAGCGAGGGCAACTTGGAAGCCATGGACGAGGATGCTGAAGCCCGGCTGGGGGGCTGAGAAGGAGTTTCAAGGCTATTAACCCAGCCAGAAATGATATCTGCATGTGCTCCCTTGTTGCTGTGCCCACTGAGGTTGAAGTAAAAAAGTGTCATTTCATCCAGGGTCAGAAATGATTCAGAGTCCATGGGAATGCCAGTGTGAAAGGACATACAGTTTAATTCGAACCTTATCCAACATAGGCATATCTTCACCACGTGGTGCAGCTGATATGGCCATATGGTGGCGTCCATCTGATTTCTTGTCATCTGCCATCGCCTCCTCCCTGCCACTTGCCAGTTCCTTACGAGCACCTTCAATTGCAACACGGATTTGCTGTTTTGATGATTTGGCCTTCTTTGCAGGAGGTGCTTCTATGGGCTCGTCTTTGGTCTCTGTGGCGCCCTTGGTGTTCAAAGGTTGGACAAAATCTAGATCACTGATTTGGTCAAATTTTTCTTGTACACTTTCATCGCTACTCAGAGATGCTGCTACGTCAACATAGCTCTCAGCACAATGGGGGCCTATTTGATGTTGAGGGTGAGGGTGAAGGGGGTGAGGAGTGACATCAATCAGGTCCTCCTCTGCAATCCCCTTTTCAAGTCTGGCTACCTGTTGAATCTTTGCCTTTTTCGCCTCCTCAGCCTGTACCTTCTTTTCCTCCTCAGCTTTTTTCTCCATCTGGATCTTGGCCTTCGTATGATATTTCCTCTTCAGTGCTACTACATCAAGCTCATAAGCTGGGTGCTTAGAATTCATGGCCTGTGTTTGAGGAGGCATACTGAGAGCGGATGGTAAGTGGTTGACTGTTGTGTCAGAGTGGGAGGGTGTGGTTGACGTGGCAATTGACAGACGTTAGTTAAGATGAACCAGGCCTAGTTCAAATTTCAAATGAGTCAAAATTTCCACGCTCAAACTAACTTGGCCAGATCTGCACCAAGTACCGCCATGTATTCTAATCAATATCTTCAAGTTCACCACATGCGTTCTTGTGTCACCAATTCTCCTCGTCTGGCTTGCCCCTTTCATGGGTGCAGCCAATATTTTTACAACGTTTCTGGGCTCAGGAAGCACACTCATGCCTATCACTCCATAACTGACACAAGCAAACCACCTTCTGGCGACCGAGTGCCTGCCTTGTCACAATTGTATAATGAACACCACAGTCCATCTGGACACGATAACTCAGTGTCGCAAATCCCAGATCTCAGTCTCGGCAGTCGTCCCAGCAGTCCACATCCTGGTGATTATGATGACACACCCTTGAGCCCTCTTCCTGCTTTTTTATCTGATTTTTCACCACCTCCACCTTCAAATTCCAGTAGTCTATTTTCATACAACTCAGAGTTTGAGCCTCAACTCTTCCCAGAATCCCCACGTATTGGTGGTCTATACATCAATAATTTCTATCCACCTTCACCCACTGCTTTGTTTTACAAACCATATGATGACCCTGGATACAACGCAAATAGCCCAGGTGATGAGGACAGTAACCCCAATGATAAGGAGAGTGACTTCGGTGATGAGGAGAGTGACTTCGGTGATGAGGAGAGTGACTTCGGTGACTTGCCGCTGCTGCCCAGCTTTCCACTTGTGGGGGACAATGACAATATTAGAAGGGAATTCCCTCCCCTTCTGAATGGTATGTGGTGCAAGTTCCTCTTTATATCTTTAACTTGACATATAAACAGGTATGCGATGCAATAGAGATGGACATCCGATCCCTGTGAATTCACCCCCGCCACCACCTGACCATGACGTTGATCCTAGCAACTGGGCACCGTACAACAATTGCACCGAGTTCAAAGTTGCCGAGTTTTTATTCACGTGGGTACAGATGTCTGCTTCGAACATTGATACATTACTCAAGCTGTGGGCTGCTATGTTGGCTCCCCATAATGATGTTCCACCCTTTGCATCACACAAGGATATGTACGAAAAAATTGACTCTACGCCTCTAGGTGATGTGCGATGGGAGAGGTTTAGCGTCAAGTTTGATGGTACACTCCCTGACTCTGATGTTCCTGAATGGATGACAACCAACAATGAGGTTTGGTTCCGTGACCCTCAAAAACTTATCCACAACATGCTATCCAACCCTGATTTCACAGACAAGTTCAACTATGTACCATTTCAAGAGTATGATCAAGATGGCAACCACTGATTTCAAGATTTCATGTTGGGTAATTGGGCTTGGGAGCAATGCGTAAGTTTCCATGATTTGCCAGATCGTCTATTAAATGCTTTCAGGATTTGATTGCTAAGGATCCTAATACACATGGTGCATTCTTTGTCCCCATCATTCTTGGTAGTGATAAGACTACGGTTTCGGTTGCTACAGGCAACAATGAGTATTATCCATTATACATGTCTATCAGTAACATACGCAATACTGTGTGACACGCTCATCGCAATGGTGTAGTCCTTCTTGGTCTTCTGGCAATTGCAAAGAGTGAGTCCTTCATTCCACATTCTAGTATCTAGTTTAATGTACATATGCAGCTACGAAATAGCATGCCAACAATCCTCATTTCCGAAAATTTTGGAGACATCTCTTCCACACATCTTTATCACACATCCTGAAGTCGTTGAAGCCAGGAATGACAACACCAGATGTCGTTCACTGTCCCGATGGCTACTTTAGGCAAGCTGTGTATGGCCCGGGCCCTTACATTGCAGATTACCCTGAGCAGGTGCTTCTCGCAAGCATCATGCGGGGTTGGTGCCCCAAGTAAGTACTCATATCTTTCTCACTGTACTTGCTCACGCATACCCAGATGTACTGCAAGGCCCGAAAATCTTGAGGGCCTATCTATACTATGGCACGGTGAGCACACGGAGGCATTAGTTGAGGCTTTTGAGCTTGGTACCCTGCAGGATGATTATGGTATTGTAGGTGATGTCACGGTGCGTACCAAATCGTCCATACATTACTAGTAGAGCTCATACAACTCTTCTAACCCTCCTCAGCCTTTTACAGATAGTTTTCCTCATGCAGATATCCATGAGCTCCTATCTCTGGATATCCTTCACCAATTAATCAAGGGCATGTTCAAAGATCATCTGGTTACTTGGGTGGAAGAGTATCTTATACTACGTCATGGAAAAGCAACTGCAAATGAAATTTTGGATGATATTGATAGATGGTATGAGTACAATTTACTGTTATATGATGTAGAGTTAACTATGCACAAGAATTGCAATTGCTGCCCTATTTTCTGGACTTCGACGATTTCTGCAAGGGCGAGGATTCAAACAGTGGACTGGCAATGATTCGAAGGCATTAATGAAGGTATGTCCTCTGCCAAGTTTGTATCGTTACCATTGATACATACAATAAATGTTACAGCTTTACATTCCAGCAATTTCAGGTCATATTCCAACAGAAATGGTGCAGACATTTCGTGCATTTCTGGACTTCTGTTACATTGCCCACCGAAATGTGCAAGATACACGATCTCTTAATCAATTGAAGGATGCTCTTTCATCCTTTCATAAACATCATGCTATCTTCCAGACAAGCGGAGTTCGTCCCAAGGGATTCTCACTACCTCGCCAGCACTCCCTTGTTCATTATTTGTGCATGATTCGGAAATTTGGAGCTCCTAATGGCTTGTGTTCCTCAATTACAGAGTTGAAACACATTAAGGCCATTAAGGAGCCATGGAGGCACTCAAGTCGGTTTGAAGCCCTCGGTCAGATGTTGTTGACTAATCAGTGACTTGATAAACTTGCAGCCTCTCGTGCTGACTTCACAGCAAGGGGCATGCTTGATCACAACATCTTACAGGCTACATCATCAGCGCATCGTGAGTCGTATTCTTATTTTCTGCATCATTTTTACTAATTTCCCAAGAACCACAAGCGTTATCACAACACCCGAGTGACACCCGGAACAAGAAAGGCTATGAAAGCGATGGAAGCACTGCTCCTGGACCATGGACCATGGCGTTTTCAAGGCTGGGGAAAGCCATTGGTACAGAGTCAATAGTTTCATTAGTGTCATTAATTAATTCATTTTATCCAGGGAAATGACTGACAGCTGCTTCACTTGCTGTGAAATATGGCCAGCCACACTTCCTTCGCCTCCTCTGTAAATTCTTATATGACCAGCTCCACTCCAATTCATCTCCATCCTATACTTCATCTGATATGAATCTCCCAAACTTCCACAGAAAGATTTGGGTCCATCTCTCTGCTGTCACAACTTTCTATGCTCCAAGCGACATCAGTGGGGTTGGTGGGATGCGACGTGAACAAATTCGAGCTGTCCCTACTTGGCGAAAAGGCCCTGGTCAGTATGATTGTGTATTTGTTGAAACAAATCCATCACTAAAAGGGATGTGTGGCCTTAATATCACTTGAGTCCAGCTTTCCTTATCATTTATTCATGGTAATACTACTTACCCATGCGCTCTGATTAGATGGTACTCTCATGTTGGTGATGAGCCTGATGAGGAGACAGGAATGTGGATGGTGGAGCCAGATATTTGTGACGACGGTATGCCCTCTGAAGCGATCATCCACCTTGACTGCATCTTGCGAGCGGCACACCTTATCGGATATTATGGTGAAACGTTTGTTACTCTAACCCTAACTCCCCATGGCTCACTGGATGCTTTTGATTCATACTATGTTAACAAGTATATAGATCACCACACATTTGAGATCACTTTTTAATTGTAGTTTTAGAAAAATATGAATTTGTGTCCATTGGAATAGGAATGACTCAGAACTTAGTCATACGTTCACATGGTGGTCAAACGGAGTCAAGTCTCTTTGTCCAGACCATCACACCTGCTCGTCTTTCTTACCTGCGATAACGACGATAGTATGCAATTCCATCTGCACCATTGAGGAGTTCGAGAATCTTGGTGCCTAGTGAGTCATGTCATATATTTGCCTACCTACGTAAGTCAACGATATCCAACAGCAAACGACAAATGATGCCACAAATCGCTGGTCTTGATGTCCTATGCATCAACAAACTCACTGCAGCCGCCCTCAATCATGCCAACCCAAAGGTAAGTGTAGTCTATGCTCTCTGCGGCAGAAGCTGATCTAGTGTCCATGTCGTGGGACTCAATGCCAACCACCTGGTCTGGCACGTCCTTTGGTGACCTGCTCATCCCTTCCAACAGGCAAGATGTTATCTCTGGGCTGTTCAACGGGCGAGAGACGCCAGGAGGATGGCATCGGCATCGTGTTGACCACAGACAAGGATGAGGAAACCATTCGCAGAGAGTGGACAAGGAGGCGCTGCCAAGAGGCAGCAGAACATCATGCCGGCATGGCATCTCAAGAGCACGATCTCTGGCGTCTTGACCGTGCTTGGCATCAAAGAGAACGCCCAAAATGCCGCTGCCCAAGTGGCAAGCCCTAGCAATCTCGATGAAAGCCTGAAGGGGTTGGGCAAAGTCGTCCGGCCATCGTCATTGAAGGCTCAGGCCACTGCCGATGAATCAGACGACGATGTCAAGCCAAATGTGAAAGAGGGCAACGAAGCAGACTGTGAGCGCATCTCCTCAGCCCTTTACTGATATCCAAGTGAACCCTCTCTCACTTAAACACACACACACACCCACTTCTCTCTTTCACCATCCCCTCTTCCCTTCCTTCTCCCTTTCTAAGATTATGACCAGTACTATGCGTCATTGGCAGCTTCGGCCACGCTGTCATCACAGCACACACCGTTGGGTGAGTTTTCAGTTCTGGGTGATTTCAAGGAGGACAGGAAGCCGAATATTGAGTATCTCGACTCTCTAAACGAGCACAACAAGCGGTCAAGATCGGTGGAAGATGGGGAAGACATTTGAGCCCTTTAACTCTCAGCTTCTACTCCGACACATCGACACTCAGAACGCTCAACCAGGCCATGTGTCACAAACCCCCACAAAAATGGTGGTATCAAAGGCACTCCTACAGGATGATAATCTCTAGCGAAAAGGCATCGTCATGCAGGTGTTCACAGCTAAATTCGTGTGTATGAGGCTCACATCTGGTAAAGTTCTCTAGGTGTACAACCTGGGGAAGGACACAATTGCCAGGAACATAGCGTGGCAGGACATTCTTGGTTGTGTGGTGAGCTGTCACTCCCTACGAATCAGCTCTCCAATTCTGACAGGCATTTGGTATCTGCAGTTACAGGCTTGTACATGGTGCTTTGGACCTCGGAGGCATCGCAAACAGAGGGGTGGGCACTCGTTTCAGTTTTTGAGGCACCATGGAGTGGCTCAACATTTTTCGTTATAGCTAAGAGACCAAGGTCATAACATTGTTGAAGGAGTATGGCCACTTTCAGGAATATGAACCTCAGGGCCCAGCTAAGCAAAATGCCAGCTGAGTTGGTTTGCCTTGTGCATTCCCTCAGCTTTCTTACACTTCCTGTGGCCTAGCTAGGCTATACTGTTGGTTGGTTGATTAGACCGGTCATCTGTACTGCCAGCATCAGGCTTTCAATACAAAGGTTGTTTGCCCTAATAGATCATCATTGCTCTGTTGAGAGCAAAGAGCATTGGGCATCCCTTCCCCTCACCTTTGGCAGGTCAATTTCCTCCTCCTGTGGCATTACTTGGCATGTGTGTGTATTTTGTTTTCCAAGTTTCCACTTTCATAGCTCCCTTTCTGAGTCAATTATCCACCAGGCACTGAAGAAGAGGTTTCTAACATATTTTCCTCATGGGTGACATCAACGACTTACAAGGGCGACAACAGTGAGAGCGGCAATGGGAGGTGATGCAGTACATGCGCATGTGCATGGGCCAGCACCGGTGGAGGCGCGAGGGCATTGCAGCTCCCGCTCCCATTCCTGGTCCCAATTTTGGTGCTGGTACTGATGGCAGTGGCGGCAGTATCACGATGCGATCACAATTGCATTCGCATTCTCCATTTGTCAGTGGTGCTGGGGCTCACAGGAGTCAGCAGCATTCGTTGCACCCTGGGTGAGGACATCATTGTTGTCTTTGTTCCCAGCCCTTGCAACTGATACACAAGCAAAGGCTGAACAGTTGTCACTGGTGGTGGTGCTGGTGGTGACTGAGGTTGAAGCGGTGGCTGCGATGATGAAGGTGAAGATGGACATGGCATGGGGGCCAGTGGGTGCGGGTGAGACCATGTGACCTGGCAGAGCACATGTGTGTACGGAGCTATCCTAGTTGGAGGAATGACGGGGATGGCAAGGGTTTCGGATATCAAGGTGGCAACCCTAATGAGGCGGTTGCTATTGGGCTTTGATTTGCCTTGGCTGGCAAAGTTACAGTGCACGACCTTACTTATACTCACTTTAACCCCTGTAGATTTGGCTAGATTCTTATGAATTCTTAAATGTGACTTTGCCTTGTTATAAATTCTTAAATGTGACTTTGCCTTGTTATAAATTCTTAAATGTAACTTGGCCTTGTTATACATTCTTAAATGTAACTTGGCCTTGTTATACATTCTTAAATACGACTTAGCCTCACTTGATTTTTTGGATATCTTACGGACAAATTTGTTGCAAAAAATTAAGTAATATTTTTTACTAAGTTGACTTTAATGCAAAAATAAGGTGACTTAAGGAGGTTAAGTGACTATAAGCCCCCTTAAGTTTTTTCCCATTTTCCTGATGTGCTCTGGTCTTTCAGGACAAACTCCTCTGATACACACTTCACTTGCACTAGCCCCTCAGCAACCTACATAGCTCATGGACAAGTTAATGGCCTCAACATTAACACCTGCTGGGCAAAGGAGGAGGCTTACATTAAGCAACTAATCACAGGATCTATCCCAGACACTGCTTTCACCAAAATTAAATTATGCAGATCAGTAAAGGATGTTTGGGATGTCCTTAAATGGATCAATGAGGAGAAGTCTGCCACTATAGTTGCAGACCTCATCCACAAATTCCATAACAAACACTGTGTAGAAAATAAAAGCATCCAGACTCACTTTGAGTTTTTAGCAGTCCTATGCAAGCAACTGGCTATTATTGGAAATCCCATCTCAGACACTGACTATGCTATGACACTACTATCCTTACTTCCACCTTCCTACAACTATGCCTGCTTATCTCTGAGTGCTAGCTAGCATGCACATATCTGGCAATGCACTCACTGCTGAAATGCTAATCCAGTTCATTCAGGATGAACAAGAGTGACACACCATCCACACTCAAGGGAATGGCTCCAGCAATGAAGCCTTCACTGCTAAAGGGGGTAATAAGAAGAAGAAGAAGAGGAGTAATGAACAGTGCACTGACTGTTATAGAAAAGGCCACACTAAGGCAAAGTGCTGGGCCAAAGGTGGAGACAAAGAGGGACAAAAACCCAAAAAGGGCAAAAAGCCAGTGCTGAGTCCACTCAGCAGCCAAAATGCAATGCTAATGCTAAAGCTGGAGCAGTTGCTGAGGCACCTGTAGACATCTCTTCTTGGACAGTGGAGCTCTCAGAAAAGCATGATGATCCAATGGGTCTTGACTGGTACTTGGCTGACAACGAGGCATCACTCACTGATAGCAACATAGACATGATAATGCTAGTTGACATCCAAGATGACCTGCCTCTCTTCATTGAATCTGAGCTAGACACCTCTAAGATCACTGGAATCAAAGCATGGGCAGCCATTGAACAAGTCAATGACTGTGACTATGAAGAGTCAGTGTGCAAAGCTGCCAGCAAAATACACAGCAACAATTGCCCTGAAGTTGAGCTCTACAACTCAGGGGCATCACACCACATGTCACCATATAAACACCAATTCACCACATATCATCCCATTCCACCCTGTCCAATATATGCTACAGATCAGCAGCAATTTTTCATCATTGGCACAGATGACATCAAAATTGATGTCCCTAACAGAGACACTATAACCCTGATAACTTTATCTGACACACTGCATGCCCTAGACATTGGCTTGACCATCATTTCCATAAACTGTGTTGCAAACTCTGGTTACTCCATACTGGTTGAAGGGAGCCACTGCAAAATAAAGAACCTTAAAGGAAAGACTATTGGCAATATTCCTGCTAATGCTAGTGGACTCTATAAAGTGGAACATGTTTGCTCAGCTCAGATCCCATTGCACTCAGTCAATCTACTTACATTGCACAGGTGACTTGCACATATCTCAGTTAATTCCATTTGCACACTTATACATGATGGCATTATCTCAGGTGTACAATTAATCAACACACCATCCCCCATTGTGTATGAATTTTGTGAACATGCTAAGGTGACATGCAAGCCAATATCTAAAGAGTGCTCAGCTCTCCTGGCTAAGGCTTTTGGGGCTGAGATCCATTCAGATGTCTGGGGACCCTCACCAATCTCTAGCCTGGGCAGCAAGCATTACTATGTAACGTTCACTGATGATTACTAATGCTGAACAAAGATTTACCTTATCTAGACAAAAGATGAGACACTGCTGGCATACAAGTCATTTGCCTCCTAGGCACAAACTCAATTCAGTGCTACCATTAAACACCTTAGGTCTGACCATGAAGGTGAATACACTGGCAATGAATTTGAGTCATACCTACAGCACCAGGGCACTGAGCATCAATTTACCACCCACAATACACCCCAACATAATGGAGTAGCAGAAGCTCTAAACTGCTGACTTCTGGAGTGTGTCCGAGCTATGCTACACATGTTTTACTTGCCTAAGATGCTGTGTGGAGAAGCAATACACCACACAGTAGGGCTTTGATCAGAGCAGCACTCACATACACAGGATCTACTGGCTACAGTGCAAAACAGTGACTGTGAAATGCAATGTTAGATTTGCCTCACTGACACTTATAGTGAGGATGCCAGATCTAATAGTACCACTCACAGCACCTATGCCACCTGCACCAGCCACACCAGTGCCTTCTAGCCTACCTTCAGCACCCACACTACTGCCACCCCCTGAGATACCTGTAGCAACAAGACAGCCCTCAGATATAGAAATTGGGCAGCCTATACCACCAATTCCAGGTGCATTACCACCCAGTGCATCCACAAGTCAGGAAAGACTGGTAATCTGCATACTGCCCCTGGCTGAACAAGAAATACCACCAGAGCTTCCACCACATCACTCAAGCTGCATTCCAGGCTAAGGCAGCACAAAAAGAGCAAAGCTCATCATCTAGTAGCTTGTGCTTCAGGGGCACTCATCCTGACTTTACTGGAGAGCTCAGCAACCTAGGTGGTGATCTAGCAGAGCATGCCTATTGTCACACTAGACTGGGCATGGCAGTTCTGTCTTCTGATAATCTGAGCATGTTGCTCTTGTTGGTGGGGTTCTAGAGGGTCTGATGGTCTGCATTGGTTCTTCAGGTTCTGATATTCATCTAGCTTAACAGCCAGGGTTCAAGGTTGATATTTGAGTTCATTCTAGAACAGTTTCTACTAGGTCTTTTATAGACAGTCTTTGGCAGTAGGGAGATACTGTGCTGCTCTGTGATTCAGGTTCTGGATGGCTTCAAAGATCTTCTTGAAGGCATAAAGTTTCTGGGTAGTTCAGGGTTCTGGTACCAGCTCTTTGGTGGTAAATGCTGCTGAGAAAAGTGGAGTTGGCCCCTAGCTGTGCAATGTATTCTCCTAAACCATGCTACAGTACATTGTAGTCAGGTTGTTCTGTAATGTCCTCTTTCTGGGGGAGGACAAGGGCCATTACTGCTTTAAGGTAATGGTTCAGCTCTTGCTTAAGCAATGCAAAGAATTGACACAGGCAATTCCAAGCAAGTTCTGGTGTCAGGGTTTCAATAAGTTCCTAATAAGGAACTGGTCTTTTGTTATGATCACCTTATTAGGACTATTTTCTTTTATTCTCTATATCTGTACAGTAGCTAACGCATCCTGTCCATTGTTTACCATTTCTGGCTAGTTTCTCATTGTTCCCCATATGTGTCTAAAAACCCATTGTTACACAGATTTGGACTTTTTTTTTTTTTTTTTTTTTTTT
>QLOT01021042.1:0-11521 GCA_003313875.1 Russula aff. compacta | reverse complement strand
TCGGCAAGGGCATCATAGCTTTCTCTCACGTACTTTGCCGTCTGGAGAATGCCGACTTCATTCAGAACTGGCTGGAGAGGGTGAGAGCAAGACGTACGGAGAGCAGGATACCGATTCCAGAAAAAATTACTTTCGCAGGGGGAAACGCCTGGATGATTGGCGTTGATGAACGTGAAAAGAAAACAAAGAACATCTTGGAACTTACGAGGGCAGCACTAGTGCTCAACGCTGTACTAGTAGACAATGCATGCAGGCCACTGACCACTGGCCTCAACCATTTCATCAATTTGGGATCGCCATTCCTGAATTCATCAAACGCCAAGGCTTGCTCTTGAAAGATGGTAAGGAGGTCATCGAGGGTTTCGCAGTTGTCGATCTTGGTGGCGAATGGGTGGTTGATGAGATCCTTCCCTGTCTGTTTAGTGTATTCCACCAAAGCGACACTGAGAATTGCTTCGAAGTTGGAAGAAGGGGTGGCATTGCTGGATGAGGACATGTGGAAAACAGGGATAGACTTTGGATGTTGTATCTGTTTAGACCCCTCCTAGCATGTATGCAGAAGACGCCGGAGGAGTTTACGGCATGGAGGGATGACCGTCTGGCATCGCGTCTAGACTTTTGGGCTGCTCCCTCCCAACTTTACCCCATCCTTCTCATTCTCAATCTATCTCACCTCTCTGCCGACGGATCCAAACCCGGCATGGCTTGTGGCCTCATGGTGATCTTATGACGACTGGTACTTTACCTTCGCCGTCTCCCCTTGCTGTTGCATGGCCTGCAAACCTCGGTTGTCCCAAAGTGTTGTCCCCTGGTGGCGATTACTGCGTGAATCTGTGTTCTAATGACCTGACTGCGCCATATCACTCCCTCATACGCCAGGGGTCATTTGTTCCAGAAACGCTTCTTGCCATGCCTTTTCGCCCGTGGTACACTGATAATGGTGTGGTTGTAGGTGTCAGCAGTCAGCACCCCTATTGATGAAAGTATTTCATATTGACAGTGTGGTCCAGTGGACACGATGATATCCTTCATCCTGTGTCGCGTGTGGGGGAGTCGCAGGGTCATCTAAGTTGCATAATTGGATAACTAGGTCCAGGACGCGGGGTGTGCTTCGTCGCTGTCAAAGATACATTCATCCCTTCATGAATGAGGCGTTCTCGAACTTTGTGTGATCAACCTAATACTGAAATAGCATAGGGAGCTAGGGGGTAATCCTTGATGCCAATACCATCTGCACGGTCATCCAGCTGAGGGAGTATGGTTGTGGCAAGCTTGGGGTGAGAAACGCGGGTTGAAGGTGCGGGAGAATATGATAGTATGAAGCAGGTTCGGGATGGGATATGCAGTACAATTCGAGTTTAATAATTCATTGACTGAAGAGTGGGGGAACTGTACGACTCTGATACATCGTCCTTATTTAATTTTCGACACGATCAGGTGGAATGGAACAAGCAGATGTCCTCGGCCAACTCCGGAAACCGTTTCCATATTAGGCTGAACCCCGAAGACCGGCAATTCTGACGGGCGTGGGCGAATCGACACGAGGTGCTGGAACAGACAACTCGCTAGTCGCTAGGAATAGTCACTTTTCTCCTTATAGATCACGACAGGTCCCACGCAGGTGGCTTTTCATATTATTGTAGTTAGACAGTGCTGCCCCCATACAGTATGGAAAATTTAGAGGGAAACTAGCGTAAATCTACATTTTCAGAAAAGAGTCTGTGATTACATAATTGTCCACTTTTGGGCGCGAGTGAACAGATGTGATTTGGGGAGCCATGACCCACCCGACGAAACGACAGAGACAGGCCAGAGCCCAACGTGCTTCTGGAGAAAAAACATTTTCTTCTGGCTTCGTTGAAACACACCTAGAAGAAGTCACCCATGACGCAGATTATCAGCCAGATATGGAAAATGAAGACACTGATGACCCACCGCCTCGACAAAGTGGATCGGAGCATCGCTCGATAGTAGTGGGTGCTATTGGGGGGGTTGAGTCCATGGAAGGATCCAACTCTGTGGGTAGGAAGAGGAAGCACGTCAGTGAAGCATCCATGGCACAATCTGAAGATACAGAGACCGGCGGTGGTGTGGCAGAGGTGTCTGCACATCCGCCTGCAGCATCCAACTCTTGCTTGGATATTCAGGCCTTTCAGGTCTTTGTACGTGTTGTTAACTTGAATATACTAAAGAAGTTTTGTGACATGGACCAGGACAAAAACCTTGCGTTCAAGTTGCCAACACGGTCAATGCCAACGTACACAGGAGCTGGCCGCTCATCGACTTACCTTCGTGAACGGCAGCTGCGCGAAGCCGGAAAGAATAATCAGAAAATAACGGCCTTTTTCAAGCCCAAAACTTGCCCTCACCTTCCCTTGAGCCCGAGCACGAGCCCCAAGTCCATCATCTCCGTTCCAGAGTCCCCGCCTGATCGCATCACAGTACACTCCGAAACCTCAGTTTTATCATGCAATTCGGACGCATCCCACTCACCGACAATCGTTGCACCCGAAGATTTGGAACTGGATCCTGTGATTGGGTTTGGTGATCACGAGGCTGACAGCTCAGGATCTGAGACCGAGGACACGTCCCCGTTCCAAGATCATGCACATGCAGACCGTGCGGTCAGTACTCATGTAGTTTCTGAGTTCGAGCCCACTGTCTCATTCCTGGATCGTCACTGCATTCTTAGGCGCCCACGGTGTACATTGGCCTTCCTGTGAAGTATGGAGGTCGCATGCACCACAATTAGACTCCGCCCGGTTGTCCGACCCTAGTCTTTCTTCTCTGGCAGGAAACGTCCTTGTGCCCTTGTGTCGTCGTGCCTTGAGTCGTGCCCCGTCCCTATTTCCGTGATCGTAAATTGGCAACACTTGGTCCCGCAGATATCCATCAACTGCGACGTTGTCAGCTGTTCTCGAGACACTCCTTACGTGAGGACTCTATTTTGGGCTTGGGACTCGGACAATTGACTTTTTGAACCAGCTCATAATATAATTCACAGTATGTTCGAGCCTCCTCTCCTCTGGTGCACCTGCTGCACTTGAGGCAAAGTCGAAGCTTCTAGCAATCGCATCGATCTTGTTGTCGAGTTTGATACCTTTTGTTACTTCCAAAAGCGTTTATTTTATGCCGAGATAGGGCGTCATACATAGTGACTCAGTGGCTGTATCTTCTCGCGAACCCCAATAGGGCTGTGTGCTTATCCGTAGTCGTAGTCGTGCACGTGCAAACCCCGTTCAGATTCATGACACAGAGCTTGAAGTTTTCCGTTGCCATTCACCATCTATCCACATCTCTTCGACACTCGATCCACCATTTCATCAAGCTTCCCATCTTGAAAATGTGCGAAGCATAAGATTGAATTGATGACATCTGATGACCATTTAGGTTCGTGCAATATTTGCTCTGCCAATCGATTAACGCATGCGTGTATTGTTTATCCAGGCTCGAGACGAAAAGGGTAGTGTACCAACCGGGATAAAGAAGTGCCCATCGATGTGCAACTTCCGAAAATATAAAACCTGTCATATTGAGGGAGACAAAGAATGTACTATGCTGCCCCCTTCCATCCCGTTTTCAGGATGTTTCTGCTCTATGTGCCTTGTCAGAGTACTCCGGCGGCGGAATTCCTTCGGGCAGAATGAACATTTCCGCATGTCGCGTTGCTTCCCATGCACCGATGACCTGCAATGTCGTCGTAGGGTGTGCCTGTCATGGAACGGCTTTCCGCCACACCCAGTGCACTTCCACACTCCGCCATCATAAAGCATCAACCTCTTCCACCTCTCCCTATCCGTCTCCTCTTCGTCATGAAGATCTTCTGTCCTCTCCAGTTCCCCGAAGACCTTCGCGCTCCCCTCTGTCCATGCCTGGTCTGCAATCTCGGTTGGTCCTGGGGCTGCTTCTGCGATGAATGGCCCCAGCGAGAATAGTGGGGAAACTCCTTGTGGTGGTACCACAAGTGCCTCCGTTTCGAGTGCACGGTGACCGAGCTTGGATTTCTCAACTTTATTTTCTGGGGTCCCATGGACGGGCAGCTCTTGGGACACACCCCTCTGAGCACCCGCCCTGGCCCTAGTATCTTCTGCCTCTATGATTCTTCTTCTCTTAAGATTTCTCGCTTTCTGTAGGTCAGCACTACGCAAATCCTCGCACTGGACTATCTACTCACCTGGCCCTTCTCTTAGATCAGGCTCTGGTGGTTCCTGTCGCTTGCGAAGCACATGATTGACCTCTCGCGCCCACAGCTCTCCCAGTTCCTGGCCAATCTTGATCATGTTTGCGCCAATCCAAGCAAAGTCCTCGTCTGAGAGACTGATGAAGTGCTGGAAAGTTTCAGGCATGACGTAGTGAACATCGGGTTCGGGAGGTGTGGTTCGGTGATTCGGGTCCACCTAACGCGTCTCATGGTAAGCACACTTCTCTACGTAGGCTGGCTGTGGCTTACCACAATACTCCAAGTGAATAGCTCTGGGTCGTATCTCCAGTCAAATCCTTGGTCGGCGTCCTGTGTCTTTGTATTTGTGGCACATTGTGCCCGAGACAGCGTTGCCTCGTCGTGGAATGGGAAGGAGTCTAAGGACATGGTGGAAAAGAAAAGCTGCATGGTTTGCATTGTGTGGTGGGTCTTCACTCAACTGCGGGGAGAGTGTGGTCTCCCATCACCTGCAGCTTATATCCCTCCCCCAATAGGCGCCAATCGTGTTTTGGCCCTCGCCGTGAATTGAGGCAGTGGTATTTTGCATTAACGCCACCACCTGCCAGCTGGGCGCCCGACATTGGACGCGTGCCTGGCGCCGTTCCGCCTCCTTACGCCTGCAAGTTCTTGAAAGGCCCCTTTGTAAGTGAGTCACTATGATAAATGCATCTCCCCCCCAGGGATTGTTCATCAACCTGGTCCGTACCAATTGCTAGATTAACATCACTGCAGGCCAGACCTGGACTGTAACAATGGGACGAAATGCAGCGGGCCTTCTGCAAGTCCCCATCCCACTGCAGTATCCAAATCGGACCACCTTTGCTACTACAAAACCCTCCCCGGAGAATCCTCGGATCAAACCCTCTTTTGCGTCCCTGACCAAAGGTAATGCTGCGGAGTATATTACCCGTTCGAGTGTTGGGTTGAAGAGATGAGGCGGAGTTGCATGGGCCAGTGTCCTACAACAACCCTCTATTTTCGCCATGTGATAAGCTGCGACACCAAACACTCTGGGATCATGATCTTCCGCCTTTAACAGTTAATGTCCGTGTCCGCTGCTCTCCTCACAAAGCAATGAAGCAAGGTCATCGGGGTGGCACAGGAGCAGCCTTGTAGGTCGATTATCACCCAGTGCCGGTATTCTCTTCCCCATGGCTCGACACAATATTAAGTTGATCCGTAGATTTGGGGGTTCTGTCGCACGTCACAGTTCATCTTGGTGCCTGCTATGGAATGGTGTACTGTACGAACATTTCGCCGATCTCCGTCCTCCCGTTTATTGTTTGTTACGGCATCACACTACACTGCCTTCAAGGGACTGCATTTCTGCATTTCTGCTGTGCAAGTTTTGGTAATCTCGGGGCCGAGTTTCCGTGAAAGAATCTGTCCGCAGTGACATGACATGCCACCCATGTGTGGCCGAGTCAACTCCATCTAATAAGGACATATTGTGAGGGCCTCCATATTTGAGGACCTCACCTGCGTCCGGAACGCGCCGGTCCGCACTGTCCGAAAACGCGCTGACGCGCCCTTCTTACTTTTCCCATTCCATTTTCCTCCTTTCCTGTATCAACAAGTCTCTGCTGGCATTCCCATTTCTCACCCTTCGTCCCTGGCTCGAGGTCTTGTCTCCTCGCCCCGTCCTCGTCGCAGCGCCCGTGCAAGTGGGCTTTCATTAGAGTCCTGGCAGGACTCGTCAACATTCCACTTCGCTCTCACACTCACCGCCTCGTCCCGCGCGCGTCCTTCGTGCGTCCTTCACTCGTCCTTTGCACGTCCTTCGCGCGTCCTTGCACTGCACCGCCCGAGCCACGTGCTTCAGCTCTTCCGAGGCCACTCGCCCTTTGTGCGAGTGGCTCCTCATCGTTCGCATCACCCGCGCTCGTCGGCCTCGCGCCGCCACGAGCCAACGCGATTGGAGGAGTGGAAGGATCTGAATGCCTTGGTTCTCGGATAACACAGCCCGTACGCTCCCCTTTGTTCCCTTTGACTTATCTTTCATCCCCTATGACATCCTCTCCCCTTGCCTTCCATGCCACCGTTTCGTCTAACGATACCTCCCCCCCACTCCCCTATACGATACGACCTTTGTAGGTACTAGCTAAAATGTATATAAAGAGCTACCTTTCCTTTAATGCTAATATAGAGCCCCTCGAGTGCACCCGGCGCCGCGCCGTTCTCTCCCCCTTCGTCTGATTGCTCGGAATGCGCCCGTACCCCACATCCGCCTCAAGATTCCCCTTTTCCCTCGTCTTCCTCTGCTCATCCCCCTCCCTCTCTCTTTAGGCCTTCGCTTCCCCGCGGACGACACTACAACATTCGCGTGTTGCTCAATATCATTATCATTCATCATCGTAAAGATGATAACCCTTCTCTATCCCCCTTCTCCGCCGACGATGGAAAGGGAAGAACCAAATGTTTACCTTCCGTCGGAAACTATTGTTCCTATGGCACCAGTTTCATCAGACGTGCTGGTTGCGTGGGATGCCCCCAAATGCTTTGCTGATAGCAGGGCTCAAGGCTCAAGTTCGTGATTCCGGTCATGCCACTGGCACCGAGTCCCTTACAAGTTGGGAGTGGGATCAGCTGTTCGCATACGGTGTGCACATCCCGCAGAAATTCACGCACTCTCTGTCTTATGGAGTGCATGCGCGCTTATTCCGTGATGTACCCACGCTGTTGTACCATAAGAGATAGAACGACAAACAAGGGGAACCACAAACTGGGATGAACACCGTCCAGGCCGCCCCAGCCCAAATCGTCTCGGGGCTGATGCGCTGATGCTTTGCACATTTGTCTATTTAGCCGAGGCAAGCTGAGATGTCTCGCCACCATATCAACCACGCAACCACGGAGCGGGGTCCCTATCTTCGCACAGATCCTTTCCATCTTCTCTCCCTGCTCTCTCCTGTCTTACACCCCCTTCGTACCACCACCATATAAAGCTGAGCTCTATGCGCGCATGCACTATATTCCCGATTGGCAAGCACACCATCTCCGGTTGATACCGCTGGACGGTAGACACCTCCGCGCTACTACGCTCAAAGGCCCAACCGTCGTTCTGCTGTCGGATCCACTTGCGGGGGCGATCAGAGTTGCGGCTTCTACGTTGTGTCACGTTTAGACTGTTCATGGAGTAACTTGTGGTTATTTGGGATGAAATTCTTCGATACTCAAAGGCACGTATACTCAAACTCTAATCATCCTTTTATGATCCGACGTTGCCCTGCCCGGTTACAACTACGAGCCATCCGTTTCTAAATGTTCGATTCGACACCGTCTTGGACATTGCCGGGGCTCAGCTTTCGTTCAGGATACCACGCATCTATCTCAACCTATGACCTCTTTGGCCTGGCACATTCTCATTCGTACGATACGATCCGCTGTCCGCCTCTCCCAAGCTTTTGCTCATACACCGCTGGTGCGCATCATGTCCTCCTCCTCTCAACACCTCCCTCCTTCACCGTGCTTTACTATTCACTTTACCTCCTCGGCTTACTGACGCTCTCTATGCACACCCGCGCGCATTATCGGGCCTGGGCTTCGGGAGCCGGAGGCCGGAGGCGTGTCGTTCTCATCAGACAACCCGGAACATAAGCAAATACGGGAATTGATCATTTCCATCCTGTCTAAACCGGCGATCAATCAATTGTCGTACTGTTCTCCGCCCCCATCTTCCCAATCATCTGCACAGGGCGAGAACCCAACGCTTGTTCCGTTCAGTCCTCAGACTCTCTGGGTCCCCATCCCGTATCAGCCACCGTCAAGTGGCACCCAGGTCCACCGATCACGGCGTCCTCCTTAAAACCGGATCCGCCTCTCGCCGTTGCAACACGGGTGACTCACTCTGTTTGGCCCATCACTGCACGCGCACTAAACTTGAGCCTGGGCCACTCTTGCATGGTTTGGTGGCTCGATTGCAATAGTTGAGGAAGAGGCCAACAGGGTTTGTCGTGACGTAGCTGCACTGGAACGCGGACCGCGATCTCTATCTTCAGGAATCCTGGCCCTCGCAGGCCGCGTCGACGATCGCGAAGAGGATGCACATCGGGAAGCTGCACATGACGGCTTAACTCTTGCCAGGGTCCAATCAAGGTTGGCGAGGCCCATCAAGAAGTAGCTCGGGTCGGACAGTGGCCTCCTCGGTGTACTCTTTTGTGTGGAGGGAGGGATAAATGGTATCAGTTTGATGCAGTTGGGCTGGAGTGCCGTATCGTGAAGAAGGGTAAGAAAGAGTTGATATCGTGTGGGTTCTACCATGGTTAGCAACAATAGTGAAGTAGTGGTATCTATACAGCTAATAGAATATAAGTGCTATCTGTCTGACGACTGCCCGGGAGAAACGTAACAGCGAGACATACCTCAGCCAGTCACCTTGTTGTCACGACTCGAGCATCATGAAGCCGCTGCTTGTCGCCTTAGCAGCCAATGGACGGCGATGCGGTCTCATACGAAGGGAACTGGTCCGAAACCAACCTCCGTTTGTCGAAGTTAATTCGAATGATTCCTCCGTTCTGGTCACACGGCTGTGCTCGTAGGTGAAAGCATCGTCAATGTCCTCGCAAGAATTTGGATTCAATGATATGATGTAGGTGATCAAAACCCACGCAGGTCCCGGTCCAATGGTGAGAGTGAAAGTTGGCCCAGTGAATGCGATGTAACGTGCTCCGGTGCTCGTGGCTGTGTAGTGCGTGACTGTATATATGCTGGTGCCTAAAGGCGTCGAGACGCTGTCTTTACGACTCACATCCCTCCGCTATCCTTGCCAATATCTTCTTTCCGGTTTTTCAACTTTGAACCATGACAGACGGTGAGTCCTCAATCTGTTCTCAGTCTTGGCTTGGACATTCTCGGCTGAGTCCTTTTGTTCGTCTTCTGCAACACTCCCCTCTTAGCAGCATCTTTGCTCAACATTGAGAATGCCCTTTCTTCGTCACAAGATGCATTCTTGGCATTTCCTCGACACCACCCTCTGCGCTCCAAAGGCCTCTTGGCTTTGGCTGGCCTACGATTGGCACGCTACAAGTACTCGCAAAGGAGCGAAGACCTCGAGCACTCAATTCACTACTGTATTGAGGCTATACTCCTACCATTTTATACCCCAATTAAACTCTGCTCTTACATCATCGACACCTTGTTTTTCCTCGCAAGAGCCCTTTTTCTTCGCTCACTCTCACGTGAGCTCGAGCAGCCCGGCAATGTGAAGCACGCTGTTGGGTACTTTCGTTACCTTCAAGACCAGTCGCTTGAAACCTCCACGGTTCCACGCAATATGATTAAAGCATTCTTAGTGCAGGCTTTAGTCAATCAGGTGAAACTGGAGCCAGTTGATTCAATGCGGGATATTGGGGAGATGGCGACCCTGTGCCACAAGCTTCTCACCTCGGGTGTCAAAGAATCAATTCTGATTGAGGCCCTAAATGAGCTGGCAGGTACCATACTTGGGGCTACTGTGCATGCGGTATCTGGCAAACGACTTCCAGATGGAGCCATCAAATGTCTGCATGAAGCAAGGAGACGACTACCTGATTTGGATGTAGTTTGCTTCGTGCTTGCCACTTCTCTTTGTGCTCACCCCGATTGGGCTCACTCAGATGATGATTACAAGGAGGCATTGTCAATCCTGGACGAATGGATTGCCGATCCCAATGAAAATGTGGAAATGGCCATGAGGCTGGCTGGAACGGTTGCGGAGTTCCGATACATCCGTGATTCAAAGCCAGAGCATCTAGCGGAGGCTGTTCTCCACACTCGTACTTTTCTCAACGCAATGTCTTCCGACGATCCGGATCATCACTCTGTCATGAAGTGGTTGGCAAATCTCGAGAAGGATCGCTTCGAAGAGTTTGGTGTCGGAAGTGGTCAGCAAGAAGATAACGCTGAAGTTATCAATGATTCCCATCTGGCTGCGTCTCCCGAAATCACTGAATCCAACCTTGCCGAGTTTCTATTGCCAATTCCTGATGAGAGCAATCCTCATATTGAAATACTTACTTCCATATTCAACATCACTGGCCTAACGAATATCGAAAAGGCCATTGAATACTGCAGACTCTGCCTTACTTCCCCTCACTCACATCTTCGATTCACACTCGACACATTAGGCCACCTCCTTTCCCATGCGTTTGACCTCACAGGCAATATCGACTATCTTCAGGAATCAATTACTGTGTACCGTGACCTCATCAAAATGGAAGATCTTTTGATCAACCTTCATGGGGTCGCTCTCTCGCTTATTATTGGCTTGGATTCCTGGTTCAAGTTGTTTGAGGACAGAAGGGACGCTGACAAAATGATGGAATTATACGCCACCGCCTCTACCGACACAAGAACAGATGTACCCTGCCGATTCCCCACCTCATGGATGTGGACACATGCTGCATGGTCTATCAGGCACCCATCCATGCTCGCCGCATATGAGACTGCCATCTCACTCATGCAAGAATCTCTCTCCTTTGCTCCTACCCTCGAAATACAACATTTTCGTCTTGTAGCCATGCACGATCATTACGAGAGGCTGCCACTTGACTACGCATCCTATCTCGTCCAAATTGGTCAACTAAAGCAGGCCATTGAGATTCTCGAACAAGGGAGGGGCCTGCTCTGGTCGCAGATGCGGGGCCTCCGCGCTTCAATTGTCCAGCTTTGTGCTGTCAACTTGCCCTTGGCCGAGAAATTTGCAGCTGTCAATCGGGACCTCGAGGAAGTGACAATCTCAGGCTCTCAACTCACCTGGATAGAGGATGGCCCAGCTGGTGGTCGCAAGAGCATGGACCCGGTCAGTCACCTGGTGATGAAGCAACGGAAACTTGTCGAGGAGCGTGACAAGCTCATCTTTCAGATCCGAGCCCAGCCAGGATTCGAATCATTTTTGATCCCACCTTCGTTCGACACCCTTCGTTCTGCAGCTGCGGGTGGGCCTGTCATTTTAATCAACCATTCTGAATGGCATTCCGACATTATCATTCTCTTCCATGACACTTCCCCCTCCCTTATTCCGACAGGTGACAATTTGTAACCGGCCTGGGGTAAGCATTCAACTGCTTGCGCCCCTGTAAGTCGTGGAACCGGCCAAGAGTCTGATCAGACTATTTGTTTGTGTGTGTGCCTGAGGCACTGTACTATATTTTTGGTCTGCACCCCATTCCTAAGCGATCCTCATTGTTCTCCGAGGATCATATGCTCTCTCGGGTCCTTGTGACCCTTTGTTAAACCCTTTCTCACGCAGCCTTTGTTCTCTTCTCGGTACTCCCTTTGTTCCCCGTTTGTGTCTTCGTTTCAGCCTACTATAACGAGTACAGTTACCCCTTTCGGATCCTA
>QLOT01021041.1:0-15119 GCA_003313875.1 Russula aff. compacta | reverse complement strand
CAACGCGAATACTATGCCGTCATCTTGCATGCTCCCAAGTAGAATGGGCACCTCGGCGCTCTGGCGCGTGCGGATACGTTCCAGCGGGTCGTCAAAGCCCGTCGCACTGGCAGAGAGAAGACCCAAGATGAGAATCACTTTCATAGACAAGATATATAACGCGTACTTGTCGACCTGTGGATGGAAAAGGCCACTGCTGGGCCCATTCGTATAGGCTCGTATGGTTGCGGTAGGAACACCACGCAGGCACTCAAGGCGCGAGGCACCAGGTGGCTGCGTACATCCCACCGCGGTCGCAAACGCGTCGAAAAGGGTGAAGTTGAGTGCCGGGGACATTGAAAACTGCACGCCGGAGAGCATGATTCCCGCATGGAACGGTGGGGTCACGGACGAATTCCGGCGAGTGATGGCGAGCGAGATGGATATGGACCCCGCAGAGTGGCCCTGTGTGTGTGCAAGTACATGCATATGTTAAAAAAGTCATTGTGTCTCGTCGCGAGAGACGGCACGCACCATGAGCGTCACCTTGGATTTGTCACCCCCAAACTGGGCAATGTTCTCTTGCACCCACGCGAGCGCGAGTTCCTGGTCCAAAAAGCCCAGGTTACGAGCGGAAGAAGGAAGTTCCTCTGCTGTCGGGAAGCCGAACACATTCGTACGATAGTTGAATGAAACGAAGACAACGTCTTGATCTTTTGCAAACAACGTCCCATCGTATTTTGCAAGCGATGCGGTGCCGAATATAAAGTCTCTGCCGGACAAACGTGAAGATGACTCGCTTTTATGGGAGAAGCCAGTCTCACCCGCCATAGAACCAGACGATTACAGGCTTCAAGGGTCCCTTTACGGTCGCTGGGGCCCAAACATTCCTATGAGGGATTAAAAGTTGGGTCTTGAGACATCGACTAAGTTTAGCTTACAAAAACAGGCAGTCCTCGTCTTCGGAAGGTGGAGGGGTATCGTAAAGGAGCTGAGAGAGGGCTTGACCCTGGAAGTCAAACTGTTGGACGCATGACGGGCCCAGGGTAGTCGCATTTTGTGCGTCAGAAGATTCGAAGGGCACCGGCGGTTGCCAGCGTAAATTGCCGACGGGTGAAGATGCAAAGCGCTAACCAGAGCCATCTTATTAGCCTACTCCAAGGATATCATGCGGAAGTCGTACGATTCCCTTGAATGATACCACTAGACTCGCGCGTTAACTTTTGGGCGAAGACGATAGCAAGAGTCCGGAGTAGGGCGTACCTCCATCATCTTGTGTGCCTAGTAATCTGCCGGAGGTGGTGTTAACAGTGATGCCTTGACAGAGTGCTTGGGCGGCAAGGATGAAAGGGACAATTATAAACTTCATACCGCCTCGTGCGATAGATCAATGTTACTTAGTTGGGTAGGTGGGGAGGCATAGGAAGGTTTTATAGGCTTACTTTAAATTGAGTTGGTTGTTACGCGATACAGACGTGAGTTGAACAGCAGAGCTCGTCGTGAACAACAATCGGATCGGGTTGGAGGGTCCGTACTGTACAGGCCATGGGTCGTAATAGATCATGGTTGTTACGTGTTGTGTTAGTACAGCTGAGATATGGTCTGACTTGTGATGATACAGTCGAAGCTCTCAAAAATCATATCAGGTAGCCACGGCCAAGGTAATGAGAGGCTGTAAATTTTTAGCCAAGGCTTGAAAATGCAAAGAATGTCAAAAAAAGGGTGGAGAATGCGCGTGATGTCCATCACGCTGGGCTGTCTAAATCGTGTGTATGGGTTATGAGAGCTTTGAGATGCACAACCACAACTCTTGGTTCAGTGCAGTGCTCAACCTATTATCTATTCCAAAATAGGACGAGCGGAGCTGTGCCGTGCCGAGTCGAGCCGTCGTCATGAGGCGCGCTTGAGCCACGGCTATGCCAGCTAGCCAAAATCAAAATAGTACGAGCTCAGTTGAGCCGAGCTGTTGAAGCCCAAGTCTTGACTAGCTTGACTTATCCTTGGACACGAGTGAAGAATGTTGCTCACAGTCTGGATAACTGAATCTGGGTATGTTGGGCATAAAGTACATTCGACAACGTGCCGGGAGAAACAATAAACTACATGTCATGTATACATGGGTGAATACACAATACACCCCGAGACTGTCACCTGGCGGAGCAGAGCGAGCCCAACCCAGGTGGGCACCTATTACTGGAGCAGCAATTGACTCTGGACCACTACAAGCACCCGGGAGAGTGATATCTATCTGTATGGGGGGGGAGATAGGTATTGTTTGCGTTCGGTGCGGGGTAAATGTAAAACGTTAAACTTCTAACTCTTCAAACCACAGACGCAACTTGCCCATATTGAGATACGGGCACAACATGTTCACGTCTATGTCACCCAACAGAGCTCCGTCATTCCCTAGAAATGGGGGGGTGGAAGGCATGAGAGAGGGAATAGCTGAGGACAAGAGAACTGTCGTTGCGACCAACCAGCTTCAACCAGAGGAGCCTCTCTTTGTCGATCATGTACAAAGTACAGTATGGCTGTCGCTGTCCCAGCGCGGAGACAGTATTACGGCAGCGTCATGACGATGTCCTTGGTGAATAAGGCCAGGCCCGCGGACCAGATGCAAGATCATTCGATCATTACCCACGGCGAGCTTCTCCGCATTTGTCGGGGCGCCCCACGAAACATCGAGTACTGTACCTCGCTAGACAGCTGGAGGCCGGAGCACACAACGCACATCCCGTGTGGCACTTGGTCGCCGCAGGCGCCACTACCATCAATAACAAAGCATGAGCGCGCGGTCACATCTCAAGCCATGAAATATACCCTACTCACAAGAGTGGCTGGTACTCCACTCCTTTCACACCACGTCTGGGTGTCCACCCCCTCTTTGGTGGCATCTACAATATCCGGTTGTGCGCCACGTATGCTGAGGGTGAGCAGTGAGCAGTGAGCTGATGAAGAGGACGCGATAGATTGTGAGGTAGATAGAGGGAGGTGTAACATGGCAGCGTGCATCAAGCGCATGAGACAGATGTTGACAAGGCTGGGAGGTGCGGATCTCGCTGCGATAATCGTCATGCCTGCGAGCATGTAAAAGGTCCAAAACACATTCGGGAGCCTGACACTTGAATGAACCATGAAAAGGCGGGGGGGGGAGAAAGGACAGAGACATAAGACGGAGAGAGAATGGATAGACTCACAACTTGCCCCTCTCCAGTCATCGACTGTAGTTGCATATGAAAATGTCATGGAAAAGCGTCTAAAAAGCACATGCCCACGACGACTCGTATCCTGCATGTTTGCAAGGGCCCTGGGGCTTCTGCACGGCATAATGCAACCAGCGCTGAGCCTAAGGTGCAGTATACAGCTGTCCACGGCGCCAGTTGAGAGCTCGCGTGTTGGAGGTAAGTGGCTGGTGAAATTGGCCGTGCGCACTGCGCAGCACGCGCGACACAGTCGATCTCCTTCAGATCCTAAGCCTTCGCAAGTGCGCGCCACGCACCGTTTCTTTTCTCCTTTATTTGTTTTGTTATTGGACTCTTGATGCCTGCTGTCACTGAACTACATTAGTTGCCAGTCTCGCGCTTCAGTTCCTGTACGCGCCCGCGCCTTTATCGTTGTGCGGCGGGCTGCTACTTTCGCTTATCGGGGACTTCCTTTTCCGGTCACCACCAGTGAGGAAGCGGGAACCAGCTAAAGTGAAAATACCAAAAACCATTTACTCTCCATACATACCTAACTATAACACAACCCGAATCACAATCATAAGAGATTACAAATGCCTGTGACGCCCCCAACCGGGCAGGAACAAGGCAGTATACCCCCCACAGGGCCACCTCGCTCATCATCGCGTCTAAGTACTAAAGCTAACAACACCACCCTTCAGCAGGCGCAACTAGACACCTATAAGAAACAAACCGTTTCCACTCCCCTGGGAAGCCCATGCAGCACGGCAAACACCCCACGAGACAAAGCGACAGGCGCACATGTGGCACCCCTGCTGCCCTCGAGCAGGCTCTCCCTAAAGCTGTACACAGTCTCCGCGGACATAGAATGCCTAACTTCAGTAGACTCCCTCTTAACCCATACCCCTCTGTCACACCTCAGGGAGTATGGGTTTTGCGAGTATTACGGCACTCGGACCGGGTGATCCGTGGTGGACCATGCAATTCATTCTCTTTCCCTTTGGTTTCAACATCACTGCATCACTGCCTGTACTATTACCATTGTAATCTATATATGCTAGTATAATTTGGTTATATAGGAGTGAAGTACTGGGTAATCTTGGTTGAAACAAGAGACTGAGACCTCTTTAGGTGCATTTTGTTATTATACAACACAAGTGTGGCTTCAAGTTTACGTGCCAGGGGACTGTTGACAGGTCCAAGGGACTTTTTGACTGTTGATATGGCCTGGATAATCTCGCTATATGAAGGATAGACTGGGATTTCAGTATCAACACCATCATCCCCACCATTTATGTCACCGCCAAGGGTTTGACAGCAACAATAGACTATAGCTAAGTCTCTGCTGTGACTTAGAAGACAGATAGAACAGTATGGGTTCCCGCTTGCAGTGCTGCAACACTGTAGCCACCCTTTAGTGTGGAGAATAGATGGAGAGTAAAGTCACTGTGATTGACAGGAGACTCAACTTGCCGGTACAGGGTAGCTACGAGTCTCTACTTATAGAGGGGAGAGGTCCTAGGACCCGAAAGGGGCAACTGTACTCGATATGGTAGGGAGAAAGGGAGACACGAACTGGGAACAAGGGGAGCATCGAAAGGAGAACAAGGGCTGCGTCAAAAGGGGTTAACAAGGGGTCACAAGGACCCGAGAGAGCATCTGATCCTCGGAGAACAATGAGGATCGCTTAGGAGTGGGGTGCAGTCCAAAAATATAGTACAGTGCCTCAGGCGCACACACAAGCAAACAGTCCAGTCAGACTCCTGGCCGGTTCCACAACTTACAGGAGCGCAAGCAGTTGAATGCTTACCCCAGGCCGGTTACAATTTAAGACCATATCCTCCTGTGCCTGCCATGCATCAAGTACATCATGACAGATCTCTTCATCTGTTGTCTCATCAATAACATGTGACTTGTAACCGGCCGTGGGTGAGCATTCAACTGCTCGCGCTCATGTAAGTTGGGAACCGGCCCAGAGTCTGATTAGACCGTTTGTTTCTGTATGCGCCTGAGGCATTGTACTATACTTTTGGTTACATTTCATCCCTGTGACGCTCCCACGTGTGGTTCCTATTGTTCCTCAGGAATCACATGCTCCCTAGGACACTTATTGTCCTATTGACATCCCCTTCTAGACGTAACCATTGTTCTCTTCTTGTCTTTCCCATTGTCTCCAGTTTCGACCTATTGTTTTGTCCGTAAAGGGTACTGTCCACAGCCCTGGATCCTAGGATCCCTCCTCAGTATAAATAGAGACTCATAGCTACCTTGTACTGGCAAGTTGAGTCTCCTGTCAATCACAGTGACTTTACTCTCTATTCTCTCTACTCTAAGGGGTGGCTACAGTGTTGCAGCACTGCAAGCGGGAACCCAGACTACTCTATCTGTCTTCTAAGTCACAGCAGAGACTTAGTTATAGTCTATTGCTGCTGTCAAACCCTTGGCGGTGACATGACTCCTCAGTTGGATTGAGGAGTGCCTCAACAGACATTAAGTTATTCGAGTGAAGGAGGCGTTTCGATGCCAGGATATCAAGAGTGCGCTGCACATGTCTCTTGGCCTCATCAGCTGGGTGATCATCCAAGGGAACAGGATCATTGTTGATGAGGGATAGGATGGAAATCATAGGCAGAACAATGACCTGGGGGTGGTCCATGCCAGTGGGTAGTATGCCAGCCTTCTGCCAGCAATTCCATATGGTCATCGCATCCACTTCATTCCAAACCAAGTCCGCAGTGCCCATGGCATCAAGCTGATTGATATTGTACATTTCTGATACATTTGTTCCATCATTGTAAAGATTCATAGCATCTTGAATAAAATTTCTTTGGTAATGCACTTTAAAGGATTGGATGATGCCCTGATCCATCGGCTGGATATGGGCGGTTAGATTCAGTTGGAAATTCTTGACCTGGATGTTTGAAGGTCATCGGGAACTATATGGCCTGAAAAATTGTCCTGCAACAGGAGGATCTTTCAGCCTTGTGCACGCAACTTCTGATCCCAATCCCAAAGCCACTCTTAATACACCACTGATGTCATCCAGGCCTTTGCATTATTCCGGTAGTAAAACCCCAGCTGCATTCCTGACTGGTTACCAAATGCGCATGGTTTCTTTGCTTTCCCAATGACAAATGGTGGCAGTTTTTGAGATCTGCTTGCATTTGCAGTGAGGGCATATGTTAATCTGGTCTTCTTGCCTCTCACCCCTGAAAGTTGCTTGTTTGCTAGACCTCAATCAGGAGGCATTCTGTCATTTAAATGAACTTCATAAGACATGATAAATGAGTGAAATACACACATGTAGAGGAGGGTGGTTTCATCCATATTGAATATGTCACAAAGCTGATATCCAGATTTGGCAATAAGTTCCCATAAATGCTTCCTCTCCTGCTCAACTGTTTGCTGATCTGTGGACGCTGCCTCACCATGGCACCTGAGCTCTTTAAGGCCATTTCTTTCCTTGAAGTGAGTGAGCCAACCATCACTGAGTTTGAGACAATCCTCCATTGGAATTCCAACCAGATCCACAAATTTGGTCCATTTCTGACGGAGAACTTCACCAGTCAGCTGGATGCCATCTGCCATCACTTTGGATACCCATAACTCCATCATCTCACTGATGTCTGGATGCTGTGTTTGACGAGCATGTTTTGTGTTGTGAAGATGTGTGCCCTTGCCACACTTTGCAAACTCCTTCCACCACTTCTCCTCATCCTTCAGCCATGAGGAAATCAATGGCTGGCTGATTCCTAACTCTAGGTAGATGTCCTCAAAGTGTTCTGCTGTTTTTGTCTGGTTTTTACCATTTGCGTGGTACCAGTTCAATATCTTGATTCGTTGGCCTAATGTGGCATTTGATTTCTTAATCTGGTTTTTCCCCCCTTTTGATCCTTTCTCACGCTTGTGTTCACATGCTGTTTCATGCTTACATGTGTTATTTTGCAGTTGTCCTTCATAATAAGTTGTCAATATGTCATGAAATAATAACAAAAATAACACACATTGGCATTTATTGCCTGCAATCTTTGGAATATGGCCAGCGATCTTGCCTAGTTTTTGAACAATCACTTTCTGGACCTCATCCAGTCTCCCCAACCCTCTCTCATAATCAGAGGCATTTTCCAGCTGCTCGATAACTTGAACCTCATTAATTAAATTTCCATTGCCATCAAGCCATTGTTCATCTTGTGACGAGAGTGATTTTTCTCACTGAGTTGCCTCAGGAGATCACTTTTTCTGGTCTGAATTTTCCTTTTCAGGATTTTCAGTGCTTTTTTTAGAGTGTCCAGAGGTGTAGGCGAAGGCATGATTTTTTAAAGGGTGTTCAGGTGTAAGAAAATGCCACAGATTCAACTTTACTTTACCAAAAATATATTCAATATATTAATATAGTTATCGCTGACAAACTATGGGTTATGGGGTATCAGGGAGTTATGGGTTATGGCACGTCATCGCCTGCATACCAACTCGGTAACAAGAATTTCTATGGGTTATAAGGGGTTATGGGTTATCAGAGCTATGGGTTAAGAGGGAGTCTACTGTAGCAAACACAAGATCCTGGGGGCAATCAAAAGTGCACTGGCAGAAATCGCCAAGGAGATCAAAAAGGCAGTGGAGGATGAGAAAGAAATTATGGCTAAGGTGCAACCAGCAGCAGTTAACTACAAGAGCAAATCAAAACTGACATACTCGCAGCCTGCAGGGACATAGACACCAGGATCACCTCCGAATCCAACATGCATGCCTCCACAATCAAGGCACTACGTGAGCAGATCAAAGCAGACACGATGTCAACCTACTGCACCCTGGATGCCAAGCTCATCAACTTGTAGAGAAGCCAAACATTGATCATGTCCTCTGCCAAGACAATCAACAAATCGACACAACACCTTCATGACACTACAAGACTGCTCAAAAATAAAGTGGTCAAGGTAAATGAAGCTACCGAAAAGATAGCTAACACAACTATGTCATATAGAGACATACTCATAGCAAAGCCACCTAACCCACGATCTACCAGTGCGGACCCTGCAATCCTTGCTGACATTGAAAGACATTCGAAGCAGGTGCTCATAGGATTCGACTCTGTGGAGAGCAACCAAACACTTAACATAAGCTTAACTGGTCTGGCAGAAAAGGCTAACCAAACAATAAGAGAACTAAACGAGCTGGGCCACCTGCAGGAGGTAAGCACTACAAGCATAACCAGACTTTGAAATGGATCACTCCTGCTACTTCTCAACTCACAAGAAGTGGCAAACTGGCTGAAGGAACCAGATGTGGAAGTAAAATTCCTAGAAAATTTTGCTAATGGTGCCAGTTCCGTAGACCGCACCTACAACATAATGGCTAGATGGACACCCATTATTTTTGACCCCCAGAATAGAGCACACCTCAGGGAGGTTGAAGAAGTCAATGGCCTCCCTGAATACATGATCCATAATGCATGTTGGATCAAACCTATCATAAGGAGGCCTGTGGGGCAAACCCATGTGCACCTAGTGCTAACCTTAACAGATGCCAAGGCCACCAACCACACCATCCAAGATGGTCTAGACATCTGTGGGGCCAGAACAAAAGTAGAACAGATGAAGCAGGAACCCCTCCAATGCCTTAAGTGCAGAGGATGGCAACACAAGGCCCAAGACTGCATGGCCATAGAAGACACCTGTGGTATGTGTGGGGAGGAACACCATACTAACACCTGCACCAGCAAAAACAAGGTTCACTGCATCTTATGCAAAGCCAACACACACGCTAGTTGGAGCAGGGAATGTCCAGAATTTAGAAAGCACTGCACTGACTATGATGAAAGATTCCTGGAAAACAAACTAGTATACTTTCCCACTTTCCAAGAATGGATGCTGACACAAAGACCAGAGAAGGTACCCTTAGAAAACAGATTCCCACAACAGCACACTGTCAAAAACATCCTGGGAGCCCAAAAGAAAAACACCAGACCCACAGTGCACCTCCCACAACTCAAGGAGAGGCCCAAAATGACAACTGCCTCTCTGTAAGCAGGACCCAGCACCAAACCCCCCAACAAAGGTAAGGCCAAAGCATCCAGCAAACTGATCAACAGGTGGCTTGCAATATACTCAATGGAACACCTATCTGTTGTGGGCAGTCCTGGACGCTCAGGACAGTGTCTGGAAGGTCTGGGACCTTCAGGACACAGTCTGAGCGGTCCAGAACACTCTGGACACAGTCTAGGTCATCTCAGACCATGTCTGTGGCAGGGGACTGTCAGAACAATGCCCCATGCGTTCTACTTGTGTTGTGGATGGAGTGGATCACTCCAGTTTGTGTTCTGTTCAGAGATAATGTCCCAGACACATCCACTGTGTCTGAGTCTTAGCTATTGTCTTATTCATGTATATATAGGCTGCAGAGGAGCAGACTGATCCCCCAGTCTCATTCCCTCCTCTGCAGGTCAGTATTATTACTCCCTTGTTGAATACAAGTCTCATTCCCTCCTCTGCAGTCCCCTTGGTCCTCTGTAACTCAAGGGCCCTTCCAAGCGTCATAATATAACACTATCAGAAGAGGAGGACAAACTCTCTGATGAGGCAAGGTACAAACCTAACCCTGACCACTATGACATTGACTACACCAAAGAACCCCTCGAACACCCCTTCCAAGGATGAGACCCAGTGAGAATCAGCTCGGACTGGAGCGGACGTGAGCAGATGAGAGTGGACTTGTCTGAAAAAATCTGACCATGACGGACTGTGTAATACAATTAATACAGATGTATAATATAACACGCAACTAGCGCGCAGCTTACAACCTAAGATAAGATGTAATATATAACACGCAACTAGCGTGCAGCATGCAACTGACTATCGCTACATAAACTGGCTTGCACTCATACTCTCGGAAATGCCTGCGGAAAGACTATACTTCTGTGACTGCTCAAAATACTGCAAGTTTCGTAAACAGGTCTCACAGGCAACCTACTATAACCACAAAAATCATCGGCTTGCTGATCTTCCGGACACATACCACGGTGGCCCTTCCAATCCATCTCAGGCAAACATACGTGAATGTCACACTGTCATTGCTTCTGATGTAGGAGCTGGACCTAGTACTGAAGAAATCTCTCAGCCTCCACTAGCAAAACGACCAAGGCAAGACCTTGAGGACATTGTTACTAGTACTAGTACATACAACGCTCACGGTGCGTCCAGCAGTAATTCAACTACAAACAAATTTTTGATTCCCTCTTACCTTAAGATAATCGCATACATTCCAATAATCCCTTTGATGGCTTTGTACCTCACTCTGGCGGATCTCCTATGATCGCTGCATCTCCTCAGCAACAGACTCGAGATCTAGACTCAGAACTCCTGCCACCAGCTCATCCTGACCAGGCCCCTGTAGGAGACCACTGGCAACCATCTGGCGACCATCTGGAAGCATTCTCGTTGATAAAAGATATTGCAACTACACAGAAATTTATACAGGGCCTCCAACAAGCGACTCTTAGTAATGATAACCTCTCTGAGGACTTGCGATATTGCCTGCATCATCCTATTGAGGCTGAACCTGACTTGGAGGACCCAGATCTTCAGCTTTCTATCAAACTATACATGGGTGCTGGTGGCAAGTCTGAGCGCCTCTACAATGAGACGCGTAGTTTTATTCTTGAATGGCATCCCAATGACCCCATTCTGAGCTTCCACAACATCAAGCGGAAGATAGAAAAACTCACAGGAATAACATCAATAGTACATGACATGTGTGTAAATAGCTGTCTCGCATACACAGGTCCATTTTCCAATCTCTCGACATGCCCCTACTGTAATGAACCTCGATACAAAGTCATATCATCCCATAAGCGCCACGATAAACTTGTACCACAACAACAATTTCATACCATACCAATTGGACCTCAAATACAGGTGCTCTGGAGGTCACCAAGTGGTGCACAAGAGGCGAAATACCGCAGCCAGTACACTGTGGAACTGTGTTCGCTTGTGGACCCACTGACTGGAGAGCTCAATATAGAGGTCTATAACGATTACCTGCACGGTTTTGATTACCTTCAGGCCGTCATCGAAGGCAACATTACTTCCGATGACACAATACTATTATTTTCTTTCGATGGTGCACAGCTCTACAAGAACAAGCAATCCGATTGCTGGATTGCGATCTGGCTTCTTCTTGATCGTCACCCTGAGACTCGCTACAAGAAGACCAAAGTCTTTCCTGCGTTCTTTATCCCTGGTCCTAAAAATCCTGAGAACTCCGAGTCCTATCTTTACCCTATGCTTCATCATGTCTCGGCTCTTCAGAAAGAAGGCTTTCGCATATGGGATGCTGACTCAAAGCACACCTTTACTTCACATCTGATCACTCCTTTGTTCACTGCTGATACTGTCGCTCTTGTGGACCTCAGTGGGCTTGTAGGACACAGGGGAGCTCGTGGATGTCGAGCCTACTGCAACATGCCAGGATGCCGGAAACCCAACGACCACAAGTATTATCCTGTGCTCCATATTCCTGATAACTATGATGTATGCAGCTGTAGTCATCCTGACATTGACATATCACACTTTTTGCGGCCATCTGCGACTACGTACACTCAGAATCTGGCAAATCTTCTGGGTGCTACCTCTATGATAAATTACAGAGAATGTCGCCGTAATACAGGAATTGCTAGGCCTAGTATCATCAGTGGACTTGTTTCGGGATGTACACTTGGTATCCCTGGATCGTTTCCCCTTGATTTGATGCACCTCGCTGCACTCAATCTTCCTGACCTTCTTCTCAGCCTCTGGCATGGAACGATTGCCTGTGATGCCAATGACGATAAGACAACCTGGGACTGGGCGACACTGACAGGGGATGCTTGGGAAACACATGGGAAACAGGTTGTGGCCGCTAGACAGTTTCTCCCTGGATCATTTGATCGCCCCCCTCGGAATATTGCTGAGAAACTCAACAGTGGATATAAGGCTTGGGAATTCCTTACTTACCTGTATGGTCTTGGTCCTGGATTGCTGTATTCGCTTCTTCCTTTATCGTACTGGCGAAATTATTGTCAACTTGTTTCTGCAATTCGGCGACTCCATCAGAAGTGCTTGGCCACAAACAGTCTCCAGCAGGTTCACAATGATCTCACTGGGTTTTATCGTGACTTTGAACTTTTGTATTGCCAAAGAAAGGTTGAACGGCTTCATTTTGTGCGTCCCTGTGTTCACCTTCTTGTGCACGCTGTTCTGGAGGTAGAACATGTGGGACCGCTTCCATGCTATAGCCAGTGGACCATGGAGCGAACAATTGGAGACCTAGGACGAGAAGTCAAACAGCACTCAAATCCATATGCAAATCTGTCATATTGAGGCCTCCGCCGGTCTCAGTTGAATGCACTAAGAGTATTCATATACTATTTTACACTGTCAAGTGCTAACGCTAACAAGACATATCAGACAATGGCACCAGACTTGTTACCCAACGAAGCGACTCCACCACGTGGATCCAAAGACATCGGCAATGGGTATATCCTACTTTGTGCCTGAGACAGATATTCACAAGTCATTGACAGAGCGGAGGGGCAAGCAATTGCTGATCTCTATGCTCAAAAAGAGGGAACAGTGCCCGAAAATCTGCGTGTCACTAGATGGGCATGACTATGGCTTCCAAATGGCCAGATTGCACGATCTGCTTGGAAGGAATCCAGATTATCAGAGCCGTGTATCTCTCGCATGGTCAAACTCAAGGTAGATCTATTCTAGTATAATACAATTTGAGCTCATCTCGACTTAGATTGATATTGATGCTGATGTATTTGCATTTGCGGAGGTCCGCTTCTTTTTTGAGGGGAAGGTAAATGATGTGATCACGACCCTTGCACTCATTTCAACCTGGTCTGCACCGGATTCTGTCCTCCTCAAGCGATCTTATGGCACACTATATGTCACACAATATCAGGGTAACAATGCTCTCACTGTTATTGATGCCAAGACTATAGTTTCTGTTGTGGGTATGGTGCCAATGCCGTCAGAGAATGAAGTCGAACAACCACCAGAGACGGAAAGCGCTCGCTTCTTTCTTGTGGAAAGGCCTGGGTTGCAAATGTATGAACTAGCAGGAATCAGAGAGGATGACAGTGACGAAGATGAGAATGACGGTGTAGAATAATTCACTTAGGGTACATTGTCTGTGGTTTGTTATCTACATGGGTCAGATCCGTTGACTCTGTTCCGAGCAGGCACTCCAATCCGATGCTCCGATCTGATGCTCCAATCCGACAGTCACTTCAATACAAATATATGCATTGAATGCAGATTAGATCTTTTAATTTTACGCCTCTTGCTCTCGTCTTTCCATCGTCATCTGAGATGGCATCCACCCACTCCTTCAATATACCTTCTCCTCAATTTGATACTGCATTAACACTGTCGAGCTCAAGTTCCACTGCTCATTTGAATTTGCCACTATCTGATTATCCCATTGGTACAGCAACATGTCCTCCTCCATCGGGCCCCCTCATCCCAAATATACCAGTAAGGCATAAAAAAGTGGTTCTTTCAGACTATATAACGGTTTGCGCTACAGACATTTGGCTTGCAATCAAGCGAATCAATTAGCGATGCTTCTCATGAGGCCCTTATTTGCGCTAGAAATTCTGCGCATACAACCCTCTTCAACCGCTTTTTGGACCTCCAAGCGGAGAATAGAACATTAAGGTACGTTGTCTATTTACAAATTGAATCTTATTTACTTGCCAGCCTACTGTGTAGAGCAAGTTTCGATGCCCTTGTATCGACATTGCATGAACATCTCTCGGCACCAGCAACACCTTCCCTTCCAAGTACATCTTCATTAACAATCCCTAACCTTTCTGAGAACAGTCTGCTACAACCCCTGCAACGTCAAGACTATCCAGGCGTCAAATACTGGCTTCGAAGCGGTTTTGAGAAGGATGATACAACACACATAATGATATCAGGTCGCGATGGGGGCAAAACCATGTCATCGTTGCGAGACAACAGACAAGCACGCTTTATGGAAACAGAAAGAGGAGAAGTGGTGGATGGCGAAACAGCATGCCAGGTCTGTCAAACTGCATGGCATGTCTTCACTTACTTGGCATCCAAGGGGCATGTCCCCTCAAAGTGGACTGGGGCTGACGTCAAAGCTGTCAATTATTTCCTAGTTCAGATATATTCTTGCCACCCTGAGCTCTGGTTTTGTCACCAACACTGGAAGGCCAACAAAATCACCAGTTCTGTCTATCCAGAGTGGCGTCAAACTTATACAAGGAATCTTGAAGAACAGATGGTCAAAAAAGAGGACGCTGGAGACCCGAGATGTGCTAAAAAGGGTCACAAACGTATGCTATCTCCATCACCAGCAAGTCCAAGAAAGTCCACAAAATCCCAAAGCGGTGAGTGTTGCCCATCGTATCTTTACCAGCCACTGATACAGAGAGAGCGCATACAGTCGATCCCACTGAGCGTCAGGAAGTCTCACGACCAACGGATGAAAACGTCAATGTACGATCAGTTTCCTCTCTGTCTGCCCTCTCAATGGCCTCAGAGGACATCCCCATCATGGATCCCAGTCCCCCTTCATTATCTGAGCATGAAACAATAAGCACATCCAAATCCCATCCATCTGGCCCCTCTCAAACTGCGGTGCGCATTGAGCCTATCATCCCGTTACTAGCAATGTCACAGTTTCCCTCTGAACTGCCTGAGATTTCTCCAACACCTGCGCCTGCCCCATTGAGTACTGTCGCGAGACCGATAGTACCAGCCATACCCAACCCAGCACTGGCCACCCTCGCCTTAAGCTTAAGATTGTCAACACAATGTAAGTTTCATTTCTATTTGCGAACCAAACTAATACTTTCAAAGTCATTCTCATATTGGTCACGAACACTTGGCTGCATCGTCTCAAGCGATGGATTCAGGTGAGTGGCCTAAATACTGCTTATGGCTA